>JAOPUL010001697.1:31410876-31418376 GCA_027564515.1 Octopus rubescens
TTCCATGCGGAGTAGTGTCGCTTCTCTCTCACTGGCTACCCGTGAACGGAATCCATTAGCCCTCTCATCTCCTCCTCTTCCACCATTGTTGGTAGCTCCTTCTACATTAGCAACATACTGTAGCAGGTTCTGCTCGCTGCTTACCAAATACCCTGCCACGTTTCGTCTTTTATTATTATTATTATTATTATTATTATTTTAGTTTAGTTTCGTTGTCATATACTATTTTGTCACACATCATGTGCCCTCATCAGCCACACTTTATCGCTTGTGTCCTCTCTTGTTCAGCTTATTCCATGCTGTTTTTCTGTGGTGTGTATCCCTATCTGTGCATGCGATTGTGTCTGTACCTGTGTGTGCATGTGCGTCCATGTGTCTATGTGCTTTTCTGTATTTATTTATCTATTTTCTTCTTTTTCCTTTTCTCTTTAGTATGTGAATGTGTATTTTGTGTCTATGGGTTTATGTATTCTACTGTTTGTATCTGCGTCCTCTGTTTTCTTCTACCTATCATTCTGTCTTTAGTCATCAGGTTGCGTAGTGTATTGCAGTGAGGTATGGTGTTATTATTCCATTCATTGTTTTTGTTGACGCTTGGTCGATCTACTACTATGCGTGTGACCTCTGTAATTTGTCTGAGTGTCGTGTCTGTTCTATATGTCGATAATATCTTAATATCTATGGTATTAACCGATCCTCCATCTTCAGATTGAGCATGTTGGTAGAGCACTAACGAACGTTCTCCTCCTTGAGTTCCTGCTGGTGTTCACTCATCCCATCGGATAAGTGAACGAAGTGACTGAAGCGTTAAAAGTGAATGCATGGAAGTGGCTGGAGTGGAACAAAGAATGCATTGAAGTCAGATGTTCCTACTTTGAAGGAGTTTAGTGTTTTGTACTTAGTTGATATTAATAAATTTCTCTCCTGAAAAAGGCTAAAATCTTCTTAAATACTTAGAATTTTATTGATATCTTAATGAGGTTGACAGGATGAAGAGAACATCGATCCAAAAATAATTTTAAAAAATAAGTTTAAATTAACAAATCTTTATAAACACATAAGACTACTTTGAAATACTTCCCTATCTATCATCCCTTCTCTTGTATATGTAATATCCTTCAATTTTCTGTTTTTGATGTATCACCCAGATTCCACAAAAGAACATAATTTCATTATGACCAACATAATTAATCCTTTCCCTTTACTCAATTCATCGGATTTTCATACACCTTTTCAAGTTGAGAAAAATACGGCATTTGATATTTTCGCCATAAAACGGATGAATTTTAATAGCAATGGAAAACAATGATACTCTCTTAAATAAATATATCTAAATCTTATATCTCCAAAGAGCTAAAATGAAGAATCTGTAACGATTTATGTATGTAAAGAATACAACGTGATATCGAGATTGTATTTTGATTCCCATTTTTATTCACTACAAAAGTACATTAGTATTAAAATAGAGTAACTACTTTTTAATTCTACTGGCCATTGCCAAAAATCACTGAAATATATTTTTTCACCGACCTCAATAATGAGACAAATATTGATAGCAATCCTATGGCACGTACATTAAATAAACTATTCTGATGTGTTGATAGTGGATTTTTACTTAAAGCACAGTCTTTGTGAAACTACAAAGGATTGAGTAGAAGATAATGATCAAAGAAGAAGTATATATTGAATAAATTTGCTTTTATATTATGTCTGAATGCGTGCATATATGTACGATGAAAATTCAAATAGGCATTTCGCATACTTAAATATATGTATACATATTTATATGCACAGAAATATACTTTGATGCTTGATGTTTGATGTTTATGGTTAGAGAGCAAGCATCATCGTTCACTTGAGGTATATACTCGGCCACGACCTTTTTGTGAGATCAATTCCACGGTGATAAGACATCCCCCACTACTTAACACTCCAGTTGTCCAATCTTTCAGAGTAAAATTTCATGAAGGCAAATTGTGAGCAACACCGACCCCAAGATCACTGCTGTTCATTGGTGCCTCAAAGTATTCGATCCCCTGGTTTAACACCGCCACTTATTCGGTGAAATTATTGGATTCAAATTTTGGTACAAGGCCAGCAAGTTCGGAGGCGGAGGTCAGTCGGTTACATCTATTCCCGTAGTCCTCAACTGGTAGGTATTGTATCACCCCCGAACGGATGAAAGGCAAAGTCGACCTCAGTTGGATTTGAACTCAGAACGTAAAAAAAGTGCGAAATGATGCTAAGCATTCTGTCCAACACGCCAGTCCAATTCTGCCAGTTCACCGAATTAACCAACGCTCTAAAATATTACTACCATCTCACTGACTGTAACATTCTACTACCCTTCTCGGAGTCCATAAATCATAAACGTTTTAGGACACTGACTTTTTTTATTATATGTGTGTGTGCGTAATATATGTGTGTGCTTGTGTGTGTGTATGCACGCGTGTGAGTGTGTGTGTGTGTGTGTCTGTGCGTGTAGATGTATATAATTTCATATCAAATGCGATATTGGAACAATGAAATACTTGATATTTTACTTTTGTCTAGTAGACAGTTACTGATTAGGCCAAACATTTTTCGATAGTGCTGTAGTAAATGCAGCTTACCCTACCTGTTAATTAATACTTCATTTCTGTCAGATTAAGTAGCATGTGGATCTTGCTCCCCAATTTATAACCTATAATAGATCTATAAACTTACGCAGGATAAACTGCTATTAAGGACATGGCAACTGCCATAATACATTACACATTGAAGCAACCATATTAGACATCAAAGTTAATTGGATAAATAAATTCTGCAGTTAATGTGGAGCAGATAAGAAGTTTACCAGCTAATAACGTACATCCGAGATTGATCCCTCCCACAACAAATAGCATGAAAGAGTATAATTAACTTAAATCTGAATTAGAGTGAAGGCTTGCGAGTGAAACTAGGCAGGATGCGACTGCATTCTGCAATGTAATGGACCCTATCTACCGTGTATCGGCATATAATCTGTTTCATTCACGAGGATGAGAGAAAGAGCTAAGGCCACAAGGACTGGTGCTCTTCTTCCATAAATTGTGTTTCTTCCGTTAATTGAATGTGAATCCATTCAGATAGGTTTAGTGATTTATATTAAATATACAACCGGAGGGCTAGAGTTCTTTACATACGTCTATGTGTGTTGAAACGTTGTCATACTGATTGTTCACGATGTCATGAGAACTGATCATGTCTTTACTACAGAAGAGAAGATATTTTTAAATTATGTTCAAGACAGTTAGGTTAATTAAGTAAATCCCTGTGGAATTTTTTTTATTCACCCATCAATTGTTTGCGACATCTGCAGGAAGTAAGTTTGTTGTTGTCTGATCATGGCAGATGACAATAATCCGCCCATACTCACCTGGGACATGCATGATTAAAGACAAGCAGAACACATTCCGTCGAAATATAATGATCTCCGACTGGAACAAAAATGGAAGCTGTGACTGATGACTTATCCATTTCAAACCACAACATTGAAGAAATAATGTAGAGAAAGTAATATAATTGTATGTAAATATGTATGAACTTATTCTAGCGCACTTATTTTTTTTCAGTTTTTTTCCGGTCATTACTGTTGGTTCATGCTGGAGCATTTCCTGAAGTTATCGATATTTTGTACGTTTCATGTCCAGAAGATGGTTGGGCTGTTTTTCTGGGGTGTTGTTTTACTATATATATATCTGTCTCCATTAATCCACTATTTCTATTGAATTAATGGATTAGTTGAGAGCGCCACTCTATTGATTTATAGATTGTAGAGATTGAAAATCATGAAACTAAAGGAAATTACATACACATAGCTGTTGGTAAAAGACCCAGGAAAATACATGGAAAAATTTCGGATAACTTTTGGAGTATATTTGCATACTTGTGTGTCTTTAAAAGGAAAGTCCTCATTGTATAGGTTCATCATCCGAAAGGATGTGAATAGGGACTGTTCGTTAGAAACAAAAAGCTTACACCCGTACCACACACATACACACACACATACACACGCGAGCGCACGCATGTACATGAATACTTGTAGCGAAACCAGTTACTAAACTTTCTTGTTTTTATCAGCATGATAAATGGCGAAATAAACAAAATATTTTTGGGCCTGGAAACACTGGGTAGCTGTTTATCACCAGGATTATGGTGTTTTGTTTTTAATAATAATAATAATAATCCTTTCCATACTGGGTACGAAGGCCTGAAATTTCGGGTGGAGGGGGATAGTCGATTTTATCGACCCAGTTCGTAACTGCTACAGACTTTATCGACCCCGGCGGCCTTTGAACTGAGAACGTTGAGACGGACTAAATGCTGCTAAGCATTTTGCTCGGCGTGCTAACGATTTTGCCAGCTCGCCGCTTGTACAAATACAATAACAATAACAATTAACAACAAAATTAAACAATATAATTCCCCAAAAGGGAAAAGTTTCTTTGAGGGACAACCGAGATACCCAACACACCCTGTTTAACCCGACCGCCAGGGGTACCTCAGCGAGTGCCTCCCTCCTTCTCAACTCCTCCGGTTTAAAAGCGATAATTCAGGGTAGGTCCATTCACCCAGGTTTTAACAAAATGACTGGGCGGGGCATTACTTCCCACTCCAACATCACTTTCCTTTTCAAGTGGAACTTGAAATAGTCAATGAGGGCTTGGCCGAATCTCGTCCACCACAATACCTCCTTTGCCATAGTCACCGGACAGAGGAAAACTGTCTTTCCTTCCCGGCCAAAGAAAGGCGGCGGGGCGATCTTCACAATGGACTCAGATGATAGCCGGATCCGTCCTACATGTGTCAACATGTATTCGACAAAGCTCCACAAGTCAGCAATACTCGGACACTGGACAAGTGCATGCAGCACGGTTTTGTCCCCATAAGCACATCTGGGACAGGTCCGTCTGACAGCACTTCCGTGCCTGTAGAGCTTGCCTCAAACCATCAAAGCTCCCCGCTAGCGCTGCCAGGCTAGGGATTTCTGGAAGTTATCCATAGGCCCCGGCCTGAAAGTCGTCGCTCTTGCCCTCCAGTAATCCGGCTATTGTGGAACTTCTACCGACCCCATAGGCAAAACGGGATTAAAATGACATGACAATGTGGCAAGAATGATCCATTGTGGGTATCACGGCCTACAAAGAGCAAAGACGTGGTATGATTAAATACAAGAAGGAGCTACCGAGAAATTCGAATACAAAATCAGGTGGGATGTAAAGATTCAGTGTGTCCACCAGATCAGACATCGGAAACCTGACATTGATGTCGTGAACAAAAAAGAAAAAAATATGCATGTTAATCGACCCAGCATGTTCCGGTGACAACAGGATCAAAAAGCGAGAAGAAAGGCAGAACAACTATGGCAATTTGAAGTGGGAAATACGAAAGTGTGGGCAATACAAAGAGTCGACGTGATAGCAGTAGTAATTGGCGCGCTTGGAAATATCAGCGCTCAACAACCAACATAGCTCAAAAAGATTAGTACAAATGTAAAGAGAGAAAACATACAAAAATCATCATTGATTGGAATTGCAAGAATTCTCTGCAGGGTTCTCGAAACATGATCAGAAAACAAGTGTCAGTTTAACGGTATGCAACAAACAAAGGAAGGAAGTATATATAGTATACAATAGTATGAGGAAAGAAAAAAAAATAGTTACCACACAGTGTTGAGAATTAACATTTGGGTCGGCACATCACAATAGAATATTATGTACCATAATTAAAAGCGTGTAACCATTAACAGTGATTCTCATCAACGCCCAGAGTCTCTCCGATACAGATGACTGTGAGTGCTTGACGATACTATAGGTGCCCTGCCTCGATCTACGCTTCATCAAGGACTGTACTTCAGTCAAAGGGACGACCTGCTCTCCGACAAGGAAGATCTGGATATGTCGTAGCGTTTGCGCATGTCTGCGCATCTGTAGCCACGAAATGCGCAGTTTTCCATTCAGTAGATGTTGATGACAAATGTAGCGCCTGAATAGTGGAACGCATCCCTTCCACACTAAGTGGAAGAGGAGGGGCTCTAATGGTGTCAGTCGTAAACTGGGGCAAGCCACGACGCCCAGTTTGTATTATATGAAAGAGGCGATATATGCATTCGCCACGTTTCCCCGACCATTGAGGGACAGCTTTCCCTCGGCCCCTTTCCGGGTGAGATTGGCCACGCTGCTCGTCACCTCATCCCAGTTCTTCTCCACTTGGTGATCTGTACCAAACCAAACACCGAGCAATTTAACCGGTCCCACTCTCCAGTGTTCCACGACGTTATTTGATCTCATGAACCTGCCTCTCCAGGTGCCGAGCTGCTGGACAACTGACCTTTCCAGATGTCTCATAAAATCCAGCTGTCCTACCCCTGTCGAAGCATGTATGGCCAACAGTCTAAAAACACTACGTCGCTACTGCCCACATCCAGAACCACCAACTTACCTTCTGGTCCCAGATAGATAGCCCTTATCTTGAAATTCGAAACCTTTCCGGAACCACACAATTGTTCCATACTCTCCTGCCTTCATTGCCAGCCTATTCAGCTTTATCAGTGATATCACTTCCGGTCGCATTATTGTACACTCATTAACTCATATATGATTTGGAGTGAGTAATCTAATCCGATCTGCATGTAATTGTGAAATTATTGTTTTCTGGGACATAAGATCTTTCCTTCTTTGTTATGCAGAGTTAGTGGCTTGATGTAGTGTGTGCCGTACCACTTGGTGGCCTTTTCTCTCTTTTCTCTATTTCTCTCTTTCACACTTCCAAGCGTTTAGAAGATATGCAACTGTAATGATCTCTATTTTAAACTCTTTCAATCAATTTTCTCATTTTCTGAACGGACATAAAGATCACACCGTTATTAATCATTCCAGTGATTTCATTATCGATAAACTTTTACCAATTATTTTTTCAGTGTAATCGTTTTCTGAACGGACATTATGGGAGAATATTCCTGCTAGAATCGGTTTTCGATTGATTAGGGTATTCTCTTACAGGTTGCATTTATTTGCGAAAAAAATAACCTTTTTAATGGAAATACCGATGTTGATTATTTTGTTAGAGTTTCTCTAAGTCTTGGTGACGATGCTGATGCTGTATTTATAATTATTGGTTGTGTCACTTCTGTTGCTGTCGTCTATAGTTGAGGTGTTAGCTTTCGCAGAATTGCCGCAGCCCCTACAGTATGTCCCACCAAAGTAGAATGATTTCACCTTCCTTCCTTTCATTTAAGGGAAAGGGTTAGTGCTCCACTAATCTCTTAGAGTAAAGGTCAGAGCATAGTATGATTTTAACAGTAAGAAAATCAACATGTTTTAATTGTCAAAGTCCAGCACAGTTTTAACATAGACGTGAATCGATATGAAATTGTCATTCACTGTTTAGAATTACTGATAATAATTTTATTCCTAGGCATAGGGACCAGAAATCAGTCGACTCTTTCACAATTACGCGACAGTGTCTTACGTTAACGAT
>JAOPUL010001697.1:31420876-31422497 GCA_027564515.1 Octopus rubescens
TTCATGCAAAAAGCGATCTCGTTATTAGAAAGGATTGTTATCTGCAGTGGTTTTATGGTTGTAGCCATCTTTAATGTGTTTATTGATTAATTAGTTTATGATTACGGGATGAGGATTTAATGTCCTTGTTGTCTTTACAAGTCGATCACCTTAATGAGTTCAACTAATATATATTAATCATGAAACTGAGAGCTACACATCTGCAATATATTGGCTTTTCGATGAAAAGTACATAACAAGTGTTCCGAACGAAAGATCACACATTTCCACCGTCATTAATCATTCCAGTGATTTGATTATCGATAAACCTATACCAGATATTTATTCATTGTAATCGGAATAAATTATTTCTACTCACTACAGACTGCATCATTAACCTTTTGTAAGAAATATACCTTTAATGGCGACATGACTTTCCTAAAACTTCATTAACTGTTTCTTTCTATACTTACTTGTCAAATATCTTGTATTAGCATTTGCAGTCAATGAATTCTTAATGAAGTTTAACCAATGAAAACCCATTAAATTTATCATCATCAGAGCTGTAAAAAACATTAGTTGTGATATGGGTTTCCGCTGTTGAATTAGGAATATAACTGAATGCTGATGTCTATACCGAAGGAGATGGTCATATGACTGAAATGATAGTATGGCTGCAGTATTACTTGGTGTAACATAACAAGCCAACATATACACTGGAAGTGAATATTACAAAGAAATGCAGCCTTTTCTAGAGGATATTTCAACGATGTAAAATGGATTGGTAAAAACAATAGAAATATTTTTTCACAATTAAGTCCTATCTGGACCGTTTAAAAGTGTCGTGACAGATGGTTGTGCTGCATAGCAGGTTATATAACAACTAGCATACCCGTGTCATAAAAAATGGTGACAGTTTTATTAATGATTAAAAAAATGGCATTATCAAAAAAACGAGATAAACTATTGATAACTGCCAACAATCTATTAAGTATATGTATATACACAGGATTTGAAACAATTGGAAAGTGGGATACGGTTGTAAGGTCTCAGTTGAAAATATCGGCTACATAATGCGTGTGAGTGTTTATATATATATACACATATATATATATATATATATATATAAATATATATATATATGTTTCAGTCATCAGGCCGGGGCCATGCTGAACCATCGCTTTGAAATAGTCGAAATGAATCGACCCCAGTAATTATGTTTTCAAGTCTGGTACTTATCCTAACGATATCGTTTGCCGAACAGCTAGATAACGGGGACGCAAACTAACCGGTTGTCAAGCGGTGGTGGGGGACAAACACAGACACAATGACACACACTCACACACACAGACACACACACATACACACACATATATATATATATATATATGTATATATATATACGACGGGATACTTTCAGTTTCCGCCTACCAAATCCACTCACAATGCTTTGGTCGGCCTGAGGCTATATTAGAAGACACTTGCCCAAGGCCCACGCAGTGAGACTGTACCCGGAACCATGTGGTTGGGAGACAAGCTTCTAACCACACCGCCACGCCTGCGCCTATAAATAAATAGATAGATAGATAGATAGATAGATAGATAGATAGATAGATAGATAGATAGATAGATAGATAGATAG
>JAOPUL010001697.1:31753538-31766808 GCA_027564515.1 Octopus rubescens
TTACATGTTTTATTTAAAACAGTTTGATCCGCACCCGTGATTACTCGCAGTTTCGCAGAACGCTGTAGATGCGTGTGTCTCGTTCAGATAATAGGGCGCAGATTAATCCAAGATGGCTACCGGCCAAGTGGTATGGTGGAGGAAGTAGTGTGGTGGGTGTAGTATAAGAGTGTTAGTGGTAGTAAGATGTAAGATGTGAGAGCTGTAGTCAGGTGTAGGGGGGGGGGCTTGTATTTATTTTTTGTTTTTATTCACCGCGCGGCCTGGATCTAGAATTGCCGGTGATGAGATGTGGAGTGGGTGGAGCGTGCTTATCTCTATGGTTTCGCTGGATAAACAGGTGGTGCCAAGTCGGTCTTGTCTAGGAAGGACGGTCAGCGCTGCTTTGTTTATATTTGCGTTGTGTGCATTTGTGCTTTTGTGTTTATTTTTGTGCATGTTTTGAGGTTGCGTTTAATCTAAGTGTTTATGAATATTATTATTATTATTAGTGCGTTAGTATGGGTTAGTATGTGACCTTGCTATGCGGACGTTGTTTCGTATCTTTATGTATATATATATATATATATGTTTTGGTGGGTATTAGTGGGTTAAAGGGCTAGTATATTTATGTTTGTGTATGTTTATGCGTTCATATATTCATATATCCATATATACATACATTTGTACATACATTTACACGGATACACGCACGCATTTACCCACCACTTACACGCACGTACTCTCGCGCACCGCCGCATGCGCGCACGCTCACACGTACGTCCACATACACGCACACATACACGCACACCATACACTCACAAATACACACGTACGCATACACCCATACACATATATACACACGCACACACAACATACATATATACATAGACATATGTTGTCTTACACTACCAGACACCGCTGGCAATCCCCGACCAGAACCCTCTGGCGCCACCTGACTATCCAGCCAACCCATAGAGATAAACACAACCACCCACTCCACATCTCACCACCCAAATTTCTAGAGCCAGGCTGCGTGGTGAATAAAAACAAAAAATAAACTCAACCCCCATCCACCACACCTGACTACTGCTAGCACATCCTACATCTTACTACCTCTAACACTCTTATACTAACTCCGCCACACCACTTCCCCCACCATACGACGTGACCGGTGACCATCTTGGACTAATCTGCGCCCTACGATCCGAACGCATCTACAGCGTTCTGCGAAACTCAGAGTAATCGCGGGTGTGGGTAAAACTGTTTTGAATAATATATATATATACAGGCATTTCGTGTGTATATGTTTGTGTAGGCAGGCACGAGTCAATCGGGGCTCGATTCTCAATCGTTTCCTATTCCTCAAACACCTAGACTTACACAGAGGACGTTAAGACTGTTTTTCTCATCCATTTTTCTCAATATCTCCATTTATTCCTTCCTTTTCTACTGGTCACCTATTCTTGTGGTCCCAGTTATCTGTTCTCTCTCTCTTCTCACCTACATCTTAGAACTGGCATCCCTCATATTTACCACCCTCTCATAACTTCTATTATTCACAACAACATGTACTATCTATCGTTGCAGTTCTCACCGTTCCACCCGACACACACACACTGTATCTTTCCCTACGTACAACTGCACATCATTTCTCTATTTTCTGATCTAGCTACAGCCTTTTTAAATTGTTGTTCTACACCCTTCCTGCACTGTCACCTCCTACTTTTTGAATGATTCCTACCTCTTTACTCTTCCCCGCACTGATAGTTACAATCGATCACACCTCCACCCTTGTTCACCATTCAATATTTTCCTCTCTATCTCATCTTTAACTATCACTATCCACTCACATTTAGGATCTTAAATATCGTTTTCCCTATTGAGAGTATGCTTTGACACTGTCATCACCAACTTCATCTTCTTTCCAGTTACTCACATCAACCTTTACACAATGTGGAGGTAGCGATGTCTCTCTTGTAGAGCAGAGCATATGTGCCTGTTCTATCATACCTTGGCCTCACAACATTTGGTATTATGACATTTCCTCAGTTTTCTGTCTCTTGCATGTTAACACTAGACTGATCATAACTGCAATGTTGAAACCTCTCGTGAATCATTCTCATTCCAGTAATGTCAGCATCATGGATACCATAGGAATTCAAACTTGCAGCGAAGAAAATTAAGCGATGGAATTAGTGTATGTGAAATACGGGATTAATTAAGGCCTAAATCTATATACAAACAAAAACAAGCTAAATATAAAGTCGTTCGACGTGAACGATAATGTTATCAAACAAGACATGGCTTCGCATACAATAAAGATAACAAATATAGAAAAACAATATAACATATTGAAAACCAAAACAAGACAATGGAATATATAGTTTTTTTTTTTTTTATCGAAAGGAAAATGGATAAAAACAGGACAATATTGTACATATGTTTGTGTGTGTTTTAGTTTTATGCGTATTTCTTTTCAAAAAGTTTGTTGTCCATCAAATACAAATCGAATGAACAACTGAAGGCAATGTAGAAGTATTGCCGACATTCATAAAATATATTTAATATATTGCTTTACAAAGTACATGAATATTCGGTTAGATTTATATTAACAATAGAAAACTGAAATATGTTTGCAATTATAAGATCAAACGTATTGACGTGTATCTGCTAAGAATCATGTAAATCTCTAAATGTATAGATAATTCTTGTAGTAAGAATACTGAGACCACTTAAAGTATAAAAGTGCAGGAAATATATTAACCTTCTTCTTCTATGTCATATGCTAGTATTCATTGCATACAGTTTCAAAGGAAAAGAAACAGTAAACTATAAATTGTGACGTACATAGAAGAGATAAGAACATCACGAATAATAGTATTTTGCCATAATGGTGAAACAAAATCGCTAAATGTATTTGATCTTTAATAATGGAAATATTAATTATGTTGTAAATGTCTTAAATGATAATGCATAGTTTAAATTACGAAATATATTTCTGTAAGTAGACGTGCTAATTTGCAGTAGAGATAATACTATAACGAAAACAATGCAATTGATAATAATTAAAAAAAACAACAACATTTTTTTAAAGGTTATTAAATAATTTCACTCATACATTTAGGCAAATGGGTGATTTGGTAGTCATACGTAAAGATACATTGCAGAAACACTTAGTCGGTATTCATATTATTGATTTTAGAATTAAAGACTAGTCATGAATAATCATATGCATAGTAAATAAAAAGAATATTAGTCTGATATAATCGAACTGTATAATTTAATAAATTTGTTAAAATATGACTTAATCTTCAATATAGATAATTTCGAAATTGGCAGTAACTGGTGACTTGAAAAGTATCTAAAAACAAAAGTCTGGAGCTGCCTGGTTAAAGGTAGACAATAGCCGTTATCTGCTGCACGTATTCGCCTTTGTGCCTGAATATACTTTTTTAATATTTGTCGCTCATTAATGCAGCTGCACTAACAACTTGAGACTAACTGGGTACTCCGTCCATATTGGTATTCGTTTATCAAACTGTGTATAACGGAGCTACCTAAAGTGCCTGGTTCAATACTACCATTTGTAACCCGGACCGGCATTCGAATCCACGAACTTATGGTCGAGAGCCAAATAAGCTAACACTAGACGAGGCACTGTATCATCAAGATGGAACAAGTAAACAGTAAAAGAATATCTTTTTCATATATTTAAGTGGAATTCCTAGTGAAAATAGAATCTTATAATTCTACGTATACTGTGGGTGTTTCTAATATTTACATGAAGACAGGCATATAATCAAGGTTATACATGTCTAGTCAATGTTATACATGTATACACTCAGTGTTATACATGTATAGCCAGTGTATACATGTATATAGTAAGCGAATGTTATGGGGCTTGTAATGTAATTCACGGCTCAGCAGAGACGCCTGTAGACTTTTAATTTAATTTAACGTGGATAAATATAAAATATTAGCGACCTGTATTGGATTTAAGTTGTTATTTTACGCTGCTCCTAGTCAAATACTTTCGGACTCACCAGGACTAATAAATTCCTAGAAAATTATTCAGTTATCCGGATTAATGTGTTAGTCTTAATTTGCATATCTATATGATCACCTTGTAATTTCGCCTGGATTAACGTTGAGTATCATTCCTGTATCAGCATAAATTTAACTCGTTTTAAATATTAATTCCTACTTCTGAAGATTTAGAAATGTTCAGTTTTAATATAACTACAGTTTGAATCGATTACTATTCTTATAGAATCACTTCAAACATTGTCCTTGGCAATGCCATTCATTCTAGAAGAAACAACAATTTGTCATGTACAGAATTTGTCTTGCAGGTGTGTATCTATAGCAACTCATCATTGTGCGGTGTACTTCCGTACTTGAGAATTTGAATACGTGCTTCAGAATTTGAATACGTGCTTGAGAATTTGAATAGTATTGCTTACAGGGGAGTTGCTCCAGCCTGGGGTATTTGATTACTTAACGGTGAATATAGTTTCAATTAATTAACTGTCTCTTGCACATACACACATCATAACAGCAATTAGCCGTACGATAACAAACCATAATCAGACCTTTTACTTGAAACTTAAATGCATTTTCGAAATATAGACAACTTAATGGAGATGATGATTGCTGTAATCATTTCTACATCGCATCAATTATACTGTTGATAATGTTTTTGTCAATTGATAAGATAATTACAATAGTTGTTATTGTTTTTTTTTCTCATATCTGTCGAAGTTCTATCATGTCGTAACAAAAACTAACAATAACAGTTATATACGAAACGTTCAACGGACAAAATATTTTCAATGTAAAATATAAGTTTACTACAACACGGAGCCATACGCTGTTATGATTCATTAACTTCCGGAACTTTAGTAAGCCATTAAAGAAATACGAAATCGTTCCTTAGCCATCTTGATGGTTATAACAAAGACAAAGAAAAGAATGAAGCCAAGAATATCATATTTGCGCCGGTGAAAAACAAAGAGGCATTCCGAGAATAACATGTGGCAAAATGTAGCTACAAATAAAAGGATATTACGGAAGGCAAATAAAGAAGAACTGCGAAAAGAGAAAGAAAGTAACAAATAAGACATTTCATCACTTTAATAAGATCAAATACCAGTTACGTTATCCTGAAGAATTTCAAAAAAAGAAAAAAATGAAATACATAGATGGCTACTGTAGTGAAAGGAATTAAATATACACCGTTCGATCGTTTGAAAAATAAAGATATCAAACAACAATAGCTTTTTTTCCCTCAACGACATAATAGAACTTCGACAGATATGAGAAAAGAAAGAAAAACAAACAATAATAGATTTTCTCTCGATGACGTAGAACGATCACTTTCCCATAAAAGGGAAATGACGTCATCAATATCATGAAGAAGAACGCAGTTAAGACACTAAACCAACATATTTTAATACCATTAGTTAATGACAATTTCTTTACCTAGCCGCTATAATCAACATGTCAACCATTTTACCTTAAAATCCGCCCTGCTGCACGTTTGTTTGATGTAGGTCACTTAGAGAAAAGGCAAAATACGGCATAAATACCCCCCCCCCATTTATTTCATTCCATATACTATTAAGCCTTAATGACTAATCAGACTACTCAGTAATATTTAAAGAGAAAGATATACCATGTACAGTGGACATTGTATTATTTCTTAATTGAAAACGTGTGTAGTAGAATACTAATGAAAATTCTTTCCTACAAACACTAAAGAAAACTTGATATAAAATATATCTAAAACTTGATTATTAGTCGTGTATCTATAAATTAGCAAAATGTAGATTTTTTTTCTCCAAAACAAGTCAATCATTTTCACTATGGCTCTAAATCAACCCCAGCATCTCAATGTCAGGAATTGATGTTTATCGCCTGACAGATAAGTGCCAAACATCATTAGAATTCATTTATATTTTGGTACGCCAATTTCTTATTACTTTTTTCTTTTTCAATTTTTTGTTTCACAATTTTACTTCAAATTTAGGATTCGTGGAATTGCTACATAATTTGTCCTCAAATTTCAGGATTTATGATTACAACAAGTTTTACCTGAAAGAATTCTTTGAATGTCGGAATAAAGTCTTGTAGTATTTGTTCTGTTCTGAGTTCAAATTCTGCCGAAGTTAACTTAGACTTTCTTCTCTGCGACGTTGATAAAATAAGGTACCAGGCAATTACTTGGGTCCATGGTAGTGGTTAAGCCACTCATTCTAAACTTACTGGTTCTGGGCCAAGAAAACAAACAAATATTGGTTTTGTTGTTTATTATTATGGTGATGTCGACGACTAAGAAACTGAGGAGGTAGGTGAAGATAAAGCGAAAGGGAACGATGAGAGGGATGGAGGACACTATGAACAATTCGGGACAAAAATATTCACATCTCTTACTGAAAGGCAACTTCACAAACTAGAGAATACAAGGTTGGGTTGTTAGGTTCATATTAAAACTAAAAATGTCTTAGAAGCCATTACTGGTGTATTGTTCATAACCGTGTCATGCATTGTGTCCCATATGTACCTGTGATGTATCATACGTTAGAAAGCATAAAAGTATTAACGATGTTTCTGGAAACTTCGAATAAGGGAAAAATAATCCAATTGAAAATAGTTTTTGGTTGGTATTGTATATCTTTAAATCATTAAATTATTAGATAGCTGTGTTGCACAATATACGTATGTGATTGCTTGACATGATACAGATCAGAATGGGCCAAATTATCTCTAATTCATATATTTACTACCTCTGGCAATGGCGTATTTATACTTTCAAAATACAAACATGTTTTCCGATGGGAGGAAGTAATAATAATAAAGTTATTAAATGTTAGAAGCGATATTAATTTTATGTTAGAAATGAATATTATAGCTATTAGAGACATTCATTCCATCATCGTTTCAGAATATTGTATTTACAGCAGTTCTTTCAAAAGTAAAGTTTCCCACAAACACATAAACAGAAATAACATAGGTGAACACAAACATATATATTCATATACGCTTACACCTAACCATATACCCACATACACATGCATCTATACATACACGCATTTATATGAACGTATGTAGACATATATAGATATATACACATATTTTAAATTACTTTTCTGAGGAAGCAGTTGAACTATAGATTAAATTGTAAGATGTAGTTTAGAATAAATATTTTTCTTTGCTTATATAATTCTGCACACAAATATGTCCACATATACATGTTTGTATGAGTGTATAAGTGGGATCATGCGTTGATTTTGGCAACGTGTGCCTCAGTTGTGTGATCGACTGAATTAAACACATATTCCTTCTAATGTTTGCGTACGAGTTCTATCATTCAGAAACTGTAGGACAAAGATTACTTTCCTTATTTTATACAGTTAAGGGGAGAATCCATCCAATTGGTTTTTAAACAGTTTTGATGTACTTGATAGTGGTGAGCAAGGACGAGTGTTTTAGACTGAGATAGTGGGTTTTGTGACGACGCCTCACTTCTCCCTGCAACTATTTCTAGTGATTTCTTAAAGGATTAGTATTCGCTCAGAATGAGGAACCCTTCCCTGGACTCTAATCGAGTCCTGGGGATTTGCGTACTCGCCATGCTAGGCATGCAGACTGGCGAGGGTATTTAACCCATAACTGGATATCGCAGCTAAGTCGATACAATCGACCCCAGTGGCTTCACTGGTACTTAATTAATCGACCCCAGTGGCTTCACTGGTACTTAATTTATCGACCCCAAAAATATGAAAAGGCTAAGTTCACCTCGGTGGGATTTAGACCTAGCACGTAGAAAGTAACCGGGAGAAATACCGCTAAGCTTCTCTGCCGACACGCTAACGACTCTGCCAAATCGCCACCTTCTTTCCAGTGATAACATCAGTACATTCGGTGGGGACCTATTTAATCTTCTGCCTCTTCCTGTAACGCTATAATAGACGTATTCCAGCTTCCTGGTTATTATTATGACTGAATATTATATGTTGAAGGTTTGATGTTTGTATATGGTATCCTTGATAAATATTTTGTCCTGATAGAGTTCACATGTGTTTAAATCTAGCGCTGCCTCAGAAGTGGCTATCGGCAAGATGATGTAAATAGTTATTCTCAGGGAATATTTGATTTAGTTGCAATAATTGCTTGAATATCAGTTTGGATGTGTTATATTAAATTTATTAACCTGCTCCATAACCTCGTACTTTTAACTTAGTAATATACCAGTATATTTTTCAGAAAATATTCATTGTTCACTGAATATTTACTATAGCAAGTGTACACACTACTAAATCGGCTTATTTATATCTTACTTTTTCGTTTCCATTTTTTCCTTCAATTTGACATTGTCTTTTCCAGGCCAGTATTCATTATCGATTTCATTATATCAATAAATATTGACTGACAACTATTTGTACAACCAACATTCTAGTAATGCATAAATACGTGGGATGCTACTGTTGCTATATAAACATCCTAGAATACATCCACTAAAAAGGTAATTCGGCTTATTTGCAAATATACTTTGACCAAAATCAAATATGACCACCAGTTCAGGGTTGACTTTTTAAATATATTTATAAGTATCTTATATACAATTGTATACTAGTTCTTCCCAACTCGGATTAAGTAGCCGATATGCAGACGTGTTACTGGCTAAAAATAGTAGCTGAATTTTAATATTACAACCACGTCTTTAAAAATACACATATATTGTACAACTATTCTAGTTGTTGCCACTCTGATATTTGTGCTATCCTCCTCCATACTCTGTTTTTTTGTCATATATCACACATTAAAATTATTTGTTTCATAATTACCTCTTCATTAGCAAATACTCTTTTCCCTCCTACAATCGTTCAAAAAGTGCACCAACAGTTTTATTTTCAACTGCCTAGGTGACTTTTCAACGGAACTGAATACGATTGCTTAATGTAATTATCATGGTATTCTTATACAAACTAGTTCTGTAGCGCGCCAACAGATGAGAGAACACGGTTGCGTGCGCAATGAGAGCTAGCAGTGACCTTCATGAAACAGTGTGCCGAGTGACATCGCTGTGTTTACTTCGCATGTTTGTGAAATTTGTGTTTGTACGATCACATATATGCTGTAGTCTGCGAATTTTGTAATGGTCAAGAACAAACATCACGTCGATATCTATTAAAAGGATCATCCCCAGTGACGAGAATTGAGTCTACGGGTGCGACCCTGTAACAAAGCAGCAGTCATCACAATGTTAGAGGCACGACAGGAGCCGCAGCTCATTCGTCTTTTTCGACATCTTCGGTAATTAACCCCCCTCCATCTCGGTTCAGACCGTCAATCGAGAATCCTACTGCGACTATTTGATGCGTTTGAGGGAGAACATTCGTCGATAGCGACCGGATCTGTGGTGCGCGAATATTGGATTTTTCGCGACGACAATGCGCCCTGTCACCGAGCCCTCCTCACTCGCCAGATTTAGCACCTGCGGACTTCCATCTTTTCCCCGAAGATGAAAATGAAGCTCAAAGGTCGCTGTTTTAACAGCATTGTCAATATCCAGAGCTAATCGCAGAAGGTCCTCAACTTGCTTACGGAGAACGATTTCCAGGCCGGCTTCTAAAAGTGGCAGGAACATAGGGTGACTATTTTGATGGCGATGATGTTAAAACTTAGGTAAATAAGTTATTAAACATAACTAGTCCGGGAACTATTTGATACCACCTCGTATATTGAATGTATGAGGCAAAACCCACGAGAATGTTTTAAGTGTACCAAATGAGTTTATTTTGTGAGTAATGCACCTAGAGTGGTGAACCAGTTATAAAGTATAAGACAAGTCAATAATGGATGTGTATATAGTCGCTTGCGTTAATGGTAATATCAGACATATTTTCTTTAATCATACGCTACCCTCTTATGGAAGAAAAGAGGAATTGGACAGCGAAGTCCGGGACGCATCGTCCTGAATGGAATGAATATGAAATTCCCACATTTTCTCGATTAGACCTGACCTGTCGCTAAACATCAATCACAACGGCATTATTTATATTTGAAATACAACTAAATAAATACTACTTTTTCTCTTCCCGTCATAGATAACATAAAGGTTATTACCATTTCTACCTGGACTACATAGATATTGAGAGTAAAATGAAAGACGAGAATATTCTGCAGACACATTGCTTTGCAGATGTAAAAAATACTTTTGAGTCTCATATTCAATGCCTTAAGTTATACCGAATCACAGTCTTCCAAGTTCAATTTCTACTTGAAGATATTTCATTCTCATAGATATTTAACATTATTGAAAATACCAAAGTATCGACGATATATCTTTTCACCAAGGAAGTGTAAGACTTTTCCAATTCAACAAAATGTTGTCATTTATATAAGTATGTGCATCACTGTGACGACAGAGCCTTCCCAAATGCTTTCCGTTTACATGGTTTGATATGTCAGTTCCTATTTGAAGAGTAATGACATTTAGAAAGACACCAGAATGAATCAATGATATTTTGCATAAACTGTACAAATGCGATGTTAGAAATTCCTCTTAAATTAATTTATGTTAAGCAATAGAAAGGCAACTGACTAGTCATGACGTGGTTCCACTTCCAATTGTGAGATTCCATTTCATTTACACCACTAAATACTTTCATATTGAATGTTGAATATTAAATCATGTATATCGTTTCATATTTGAAGGAATAGATTTATGCTACGAAATGAAATTACGAATTTATACATAGAGAAAGGAAAACAATTAGGATAATTTGCATACAGCAATTTCATATGACATAAGATTAATAAAATATTGAGTAAGGATTGAACTAAATATTATGTACTGAGAGGTTTGTTATTTATAGTTAACAGCTGATAAATACATACACACAGGCGAACAAGGGTACAAACACAGAAGCACAAGTACACACACGCACGCACACACGCACACACACATACACGCACATACATACACACATATGCTTCTGGAAGGATGTTTTCATTTTCCAGTATGGAATGTATGTTTTCTTACAAGATCCCTGTTTATAACCTTCAAAGTATTGGCAGGCAAGAAATAGGGGTGAAATTGTCCACAGCATTCCCTTTTGGTGCATCCTTCAGGCAAAGCACTGGCCCTCCAAGTGTCATCCATGATGGTAATGACTTTGTGTTGTTTAAGAATCTATTCATTTCGGCTGCGATCTTTCGATGTAATGCTGTAAAGTTCTTGATCCTGTACACTTGAACTCCATCGGTACCATATGCCTTCAAATCAGGGATTTTGCGCCACTGCCTCCTGGTGATATTTACCGTGATCCTAACCGCTTCTTGGATCATACCTGTTGACTCATTTTTTCAATTCCCTAAGCCAATCATCATCCAACTTTTGTGTTTTTCTACTATTCCAGAAGTTACTCCAAAATGTCTTACCTTTCTCTGCATCTGGGATTACATCTTCTCGGTTTCCGCTATTTGTTCCAGGTATAGCTTCCTTTGGTCTACAAGGAACAGTCAATTTTGCCTGAACCGCTTCATTCATTGTTCGTACTTCTTGACTTTGGCTGCTTTAACCACCAGTCTGTGTTTTAAATCTTTCTAGTCCCTCTTTCTTGATCTGGTATTTGTAATCCAGTTTCAAGCACTTTCCTGTTAAAGTCAGCTGGCTATTTTTTGGTCTCTCCAACAAGTTATTATCTCTTCTGAATAATTTCATTGAGTCTTGGATTCTTCCTTTCCACCATGGTTCATCATTTCTCCTACTATTTTTTTTAATCTTTCATTCCAATCACTTTTGCTACATATGTACTGACTGCTTTCATAAGATCACTGATATCTGTAACATTCGTTACTTTCACATGATCGATTATCTTATTTACTCTATCTATTATTGATTTCATTCTTCTTCTGTCAATCTTCTTAAAGTTCTTATTTTCTGAATACTTTCTCTTCTCTGCAACTTCTATCATCTCTTTCAAAGTTTGTTCTTCTTCTTTGCTTAACAGTTCTGCATGTATTAATGCTATGTCGGTTTCAGGCTGAGTTTCATGTCTTGCTCATTATGATCATTTTCAGTTGGTTCTTCAATTTGGACATCATTTTCCTCCTTATGACTTCCAGCTCTAGCTAAGTTAACCATTGATTTTTGAGGATGGCTCTATATTGGTCAGTCAGTCTCTGCTCTGTTGTTTCAAACAGGTCTCTCTCAAACCACTCTCGGAACATCCCCTGTCTTTACCCTCTCCTTAGAGATCCATCTTCATCGACTGGTTTGCTCATGTAAAATCACATCATGACAACAGTATTTATCTCTTTAACCCGTACCCTCCTCGCAGTCTTTATATGACGGTCGGGTCTACCCTGCAAAGCAGCAGAACACCTGCCGGAGGCAGCATCTTCACCTTTGGTTTCAGTCCCGATAATGTCATTATTTTTATACTGATTATTCGATATTTTCACGCATTCCTTAGGTGTGTTGTTTGGTTAGCTACCACCCAGTGTTTTTTACGAGACACCATCTCTAGAAAGATATTCAGCGAATAACGAAAAGCTCTTTCTGTCCATTGGGCAAATCTATATACCCCAGTTTTTAAATCATAAATTTTTCTCTTAGACAGACTGCCGGTAAAGGATATCAATTTCTGTCCAATTGTTTTTGGATGGCCAATGACTTTTCTGAGTTCCACTGCCTTTTGCCGGGTACTGTTTTTTATCCCTCAGGGTGTCCGAAATCAATATTTCACCCCCCCCCCTCACCGAGCAAGCTTAGTGGGGCTGCCGGTTTAGTCGCTGACAGTCGGGCCAAATGACTGATACACTGTGTTACATGTTACCTCTTGTCTTTTGGCAAATTATCACTTTATCACTTACTATCGCCTATACCACTTTTAACTAATATCCTCATTAGCAGTTTGCTAGCCCTAACGCTATTATAACTGAATGATTTTGTTATCTGTGGCAGTGATAACTCGACTATATTCTGTGTTGTGGATGACAGGACTCATTCCAGTATGTAGGCTGCTGCTTCACTGTGTACGAATGGATAGGGGGGAGTGTTACATTTAGAGAGCTGAAACCATAATCCCCGTTTCATTGGTCAGGTAAGTAGTTGGTTTGGTGATGTGTGTGGGTGGGTGGGATTTATTACGGGTGGTGTCCGTAACTTTTATTTTTTGTGGGGTTTTGAAATGTGTGTCTGCGTGTCCATGTGTGTGTGTGTGTGTGTGTGTGTGTGTGTGTGTGTGTGTGTGTGTGTGTGTGTGTGTGTGTGTGTGTG
>JAOPUL010001697.1:32324932-32336046 GCA_027564515.1 Octopus rubescens
ATACATACATACATACATACATACATACATACATACATACATACATACATACATACATACATACATACATACGCCTAAGTAGTATTGAATGCGCAGTCTTATGAAACATCTCTGAAAGCTATAGTTCTTTGATACACTTTTCACCTCTTCTGCCTTAGGAGTTGTAACAGTTATATGTAGTTGTTTATTGCTATGTCGTGTTTTGGTTGAGATACACACGGATTGTAGTTCGATTGTCGATCGTCGCCAAGTGTGTAACGGATTTGTTGAGAAGCCCATGGAATAAATAACAGGAGAAAAATAATAGTTGAAATGGCCTTTATTTTACCGTTACAATATAAAAGACAACTGCTTCGAGTTATTGTTGTACAAATATTAGTTGAAGTTTTGTTGTCCATTTTGTAGGTAGTTGAGTTCATCTGTGAGTGACTGCTAGGAGACGAAGGAAGAAGAAGACAGAGAAAGAATAAGAGAATTTACCTCTCTGAGTTGACGAGTAGAGAGAGTGAAAGTTGACTGTTCCCTCGATGACATGTAAGAGGTGCTTCTTCCGCCAGGCGCAATGCGAAAAAGGGAGAACTGAATTTGAGTCCTGTATTTATATTTTCCTACTTAAATTAGGTCAGGCTAAACAAAGGATTTTTGTCTATTATCTGGTCTGAACTGTATTTAACCTAAGGATTTTCATGAAACAATGGGACTTATCTAAATATGACAGTTGACACTCACAAATTTCTTAGTACCAATGCTGAGAACAGTAGGAAGGGACTCATAGAAAAATCTACACTGGGTTTCGAATCCTGGCTAAGAATCCAGGAAACGATTCACTTCAAAGTTATTATCAATTATTTTTCAATTTACGTCAAGAAGTAAACGATCTTAACAATGGAACAACATCAAGATCATTATCTATAATATTATTCTCCTACTGTACTACATTTTTATTTTCATATCAGATAAAAGTTCATATGGCTAGTTTTGAACCACAGTCTCATTGAACGAAGCATAGTAGCTGCTCCCAGTAAACTTCGGAATCTCAAAAAAAAAAAATAAACGTATGAGTGATGCAGGCGCAGGCATGTCTGTATGGTTTTGAAATGTTCAAACGATGTGTGTAGGTAAAAAAGCTGTTTCGGACAGGGCTTAGCAGTAAAAAGCTGAAATTGCTCCTTTAATAGTCATGGTGTTGTAACTGGAATGACAGTTCTGATCAGTCTCATTTCTTGACAGAGTCTATCAATATAAAAGCAGTTTTTCCTTTTTTTTTTCGGGTATTCCTCTCAGACTCCTTCCGGGGTGAGGGCACGCAGCACTTTTGCTTTCAAACTCCTCTTGAATTTAAGTATAAGTACCGAGTATAAAAACTAAACACATTATAAGAGATAGCAAATGATTGTCTGGGATTATTGCACTATGGTTCACAAAAGAATTCTAGAGGTCCTGGTTTGGACACTTCAGAACTTACGTTAAAATAAATCTCAAATTGGAGGAGTATCAGATGTATTGTCCAGTGATTTCCATCAAACCCTGCCAGTGATACGAAAAGGAACAAAAGCCTCTGAAATCCTTAAATTGTATTCGCTTTTAACTGAAGTTAAAATCTTCAAACTGTCTACGATTATAAAAATCAATCGTTTTGGAGATTATCTATCAAGCGATTTTTGCCAATAATTTCTTACAAACTTGAACGCAAAAGTCCAGCTCATAGTTAAAACAGCAGATGAATAGATATCGAAGTGCTACTCAGACTGCAACATATTTAACTAACACAAGTGGCTGTAGGTTAAAAAATAATAAATACTATATCACATAAATTCCTGGTATATTGAAATTATTTTCATTTCAAGAGAAAGTAAAGAAACGCTTAGTGACAATTACAACCGACGCCGAACCAAAATTGAGAAATAATCACAAGAATTAAAAACTTCCCGGGATTGACATGCCGTTAAAGAGAATACGGAGTTTGTTTTGGGGGGGGGTCTCTCTGGCGACAAGAGAATAGTTGTGAAGTGTGTTTCTACATCGGTATGCATCATCTGCACTGCTGTTGCTCTATAGAAATATAAATGTTGACTGGGTACCTACGTAGATATCTAAACAAATATGTGTCAGCAAACATAAATATATGCAAACATTTGTACAATCAATCCCTTTCACACTCACCCGCACACACACGTTCTCTTCTTCTCTTCCCCCACCTCTCTCTCTCTCTCTCTCTCACTCTATTTTCCTTATCTCTTTCTTTATCTTTCTCTATTATCCAACTGCATAAATGCTTCTACTTGAGAACATGTAATTACGTTACATTTATTGCTACACATTTTCAATGAAATAAATATAAACTATAATATATTTCTTCTGCTTCTGTTTCATCTATACATCATTTTATGGTAATTTTCAAAAATTAAACATCTCTCTACTTTCAATGCTTTCTGTTGAGTGGATTTATTTTTCTTCACTCCTTCGACAAACAAATAACTTGTTAAAACTGACAGCACGAAATAAATCCTATTGCATTTAGATTACTGAAATTATCATAGATTTACATCAGATTGCTGTAAATTTAACAGTCAAGTTTATTCACAGCATTACATGTAAATATTTCCCAAAAAATATATAAGAACTCGACAACAGTATAATATTACAGCAATATAATATTACCTCTACAGCTGATGTTTTACGCCAAATATATGCAATTCTCAACTGAGCTATCAACAGGACTTCAAGTAGAGGATGTGCCTCAAGTCATCCTTCAGTTTGTTTTATGAAATTGTGTTTCAAAGTATCTATCATTTCTATAATTGTTGGAATTATTCCTGCGTGGCATATTCTGTAATATCTGAATTTCAATCCTTAGCTCGCTCTATTTAGAGAACTTTCCATTCTCCTTTACTGACATGTTATTTTAATTTGGACGAAACTCGTCAAATATTTGTAACACTTGGATCTCTTGTCTTTTACAATGAGAATGTCTGACAAGTTGACTATTATATCTTTCTATTATATTTGCATGGTTGTACATTTAGCAATTAAGGCGTCTATTTCATTGCATATTCCAGAGAAATCGGGTTAGAACCTTGTCATAATTTGTGATATATTCAGTAGTAGTAGTAGTAGTAGTAGTAGTAGTAGTAGTAGTAGTAGTAGTAGTAGTAGTAGTAGTAATGTTTTGGGAGTGAGCGACCATAATGCGAAACCGCTGCAAGAAATTTGGATTCCAACCAAGTTTTACTGTTTCGTTGGACGTAGAGGTTTACTTTTGGGGATTATTTTGAGACGATGTAACTTGAGGACATGTCGAGGAAAGTATATTCTGTCGGCTGGTCTAGACAGAACGTCTGGCTTTTAGATATTATTATATTATTCTGAAAAACAAATTTCTTGTACTTACATTGTTGTAAATATGTTTTCTTCCACGTGAGAAGCAATAAGAGGTACTCATGTAAAGGAAAATAGCGCTGCATACGCCCACCCCTTCAAGAATAGTGAAATTCTTTTCGAATAGACGAAAACAAATCTAATGTCTAAGCTAAAATTAATCATCATAAAACAAACAAATATATACGTCAACACATTCACTATTTGACACATGAAAACAAATTTACATTACATAAACAATTCGTAGCACAAGAACAACAACGTACATTTATACAATATTTACAACAGTATAAAAACAATTTCTTTGCCAGCATTATAAGTCACATGTGGAGTTGGGACACGGGTCAAGCCAGTCACAAATGATAGTACTTCTTTTCCTGAGGAATACCAACAGGCTCTAACTCTGAATGTTACATAACTCTGCTTTTAAAATGGAGACGGAGTTTGCTATGCATTCAAATAAATAGGTAAAGGAAGCCCTATACGATGCAAGGCTCGAGGTATACTACATCGATAAGGGTGGGGCATATGTGAATATATTCATCGTTTTGAAAAGGAAGGACAAAGAAAAAGCAAGTGTGCTATACATTTGCACATATTTGCTGCTACCGCAGTGGAACGACTAGACATGAGGCTGGTGCATAGAGACATTATAGTAATTTTAACTCGTGGCTTGTCACCTCTTTTATGTCACAGTTGGTGGTCGTAGAATATCCTAATCCAACCCAAATATCAGCTTCTAATGTTCTCGGATTACATTTATTTCTTTTATTTCATTTTTACTTGCCCACATTTAAATCTCTGTGTTTCTCCAGCATTAGATGATGTCACTTCCAGTTGGCTTCGGTGTTCTACGTGTGACTGCGCAATACATACCTGGTGGTCAACGATTTTGTAAAGGAGCCTCCACGTGGTCACTCAACCTAGTGAAAACAGCAGTCAAATCTCCTTCAAATAATACACTACTGTCCCCAAATCGGACACGTTGACGTTGGGTTGCGCATGACCGGTACAAAATCCCGAGTATGTAACATTAACTGGCATTTTGAGAAGGTATTACTAAGGAAATGGTTTGCGCGAGTTTAGTGATGGTGTTATATAAACTAGCTGGCTCAACGAAACCATATACTTTTTATACGAGTTACTTAAATGTTCTTAGTTGTATATTTGCTTGTGAAAGTGGTCCTTATATGAAGTTATATACCATAAGATTCACTGCGTTTGGTGCGAAGTTTTCATAACAATTTTTTTAAAATATATTTTGAGCAACGCAGATTTATTGAACAGATAATTAATAACGCATCGTCCATCATCTCTCCTGCAGACATGTTCTGCTTTAGATATAATTATCAGTTATCAAGCAGCTGTATCATCAGTTAGCACATGAATTTCTTTGAGGAATTTCTTTTTCTTAGCTCAAGTTTCAAACTCCAAACTGTTTCACTTTGTTCAAACCACAATAAAATTCGATTTTAACACCAAAGTAGCAACCACATTCTTGTAAATTCTTAGAAATACTACTCAACACTAGTGTTGTCAGATCCTTTCTAAAAGATGTTTCTTTACATTGATATTGTTTATTAATATTGTGAACACTGAGCCCTGTGCGATTGTCTCGAGGTTCCTTCGTGAGGACCAAACCAGCTTAAAATTCACACGGTTGTCTATGACCAAAACCAAGAGAATCCCTAAACAACTCAGTTTTATGTAATTTCCGGCTAAAAATGTTAATAAATATGAAGGTTCATTGATATGCAACGCAAAGGCAGCTCACTTTCATTTCTTTTTAGTGCAAACTTGCTAGGAATATGAAACATGTCAAGCCTGGAACATTATGTTAGTGGCATGTTGTGAAGCATTAAGATCTGAAGTACCCTGCCCGTTAAGAACTGAAATACCCCTCCCCCTACTTCGTCCATGGAACCAACGACAAGTTTCGTACTCTATGTATGAGTAGTGTTATACTCACTATAGAGTACTTAACTCTTTAAGACAAAATGAGTAGCCATGAAGGTGACTTACATATGTAACTTAATACATTTACACACACACACACACACACACACACACACACACACACACACACACACACACACACACACACACACANNNCACACACACACACACACACACACACACACACACACACACACACACACACACATATATATATATATATATGTGTATGCGTATGTACATATGTAATATACATATATGTGTGTGTGATATACATTTATGTGTGTGTGATATACATATATGTGTGTGTGATTGTATTGAATAAAGTATAGATAGATGTATAGATACTTAGATGATGATGTATGAATATTTATATATGGATACTTGCAACTATGCATTGATCAGGAATATCACATTCCATAGTTAAATTAGCATTAACATACTTCATATAATGACAAATTAAAAATCTAATTTGAAATGCTGATATATTGAAGTTACGCAGATAATATTAGATTGTCTTGTCATCACAGAAGCTGAATTCTGATTTAATAGCTTGGGGGTCAACTATTGAAGCCAAAACAATTCACCATTCCATCCCTTAAAAGTATTGTTACCTAGCGCTAGTATTAGAAGTATTTCCATTTTAAGAATCAAATATCCATCTTCGGGAATAATAAACCTAGTCCCGAAAGTAGTCAATGCCGAAATCTTGAAAATAGTAGAAATATAATTTCAGGTTATAATATCTAATGCTGATTCAGATTTCAGTGAAAATTTACAATTATTGTTCGTCATCATCTTGGAAAAGTGATCTGTTGGATATAGTCACAGATTCTCATAAGTTGTAAATGCTGTCACAACTGCTGCTGCTGCTGCTCGGAATTCTATTATGGTTGGCATTAACATTTACAAGAAGATAAATTCTACGAAGACTATGTACAGAGGATTGTTTATCTGAAAATAAAGTATTCATAACTATGACGTTTTTAACGGCATTCACTGACAAATAGACAAAGAGACAAGCCTAGGTCCACATCCACTTATTCACGAGATGTATACACAGGCAGCACTTCATATACACTCACCAATTCATGTCTTTGATAATAATAGACTTTCAGAACATACATTTATGCAGGTATAACCACAAACATACACATATGCATTATTGTATATGATTGTGAATGTGCGTGTATATATAAATAAATATATATATATATATATATATTGTTTGTGAATTTGTGCTGGTGCATACATAACATATTTTGATTAGTGATGTACATTAATTCTTTGCTTTTGTATGAAGTTGAATAGATGAATGGTTGACTAAATATCGTTAACAAATACATTGTCAGCTGAACAAACTCAATCTTGTGTTTACATTTCTTTATTCCAATCTCTTTCATTCTCTCTCTCTCTTTCTCTCTCTCTTTCTCTCTCTATCATTCTCTCTTTTATTCTCTCTCTCTCTTTCTCTCTTTATCTCTCTCTCTCTCTTTCTCTTTCTCTTTCACTCTCTCTCTCTCTCTCTATCTATCTATCTACCCGTCTTTCTCACTCGCACACTCCTTCTTTACTCAATCCCTCTTTATCTCTCGAAGCAGGGATAAGCTCACTATTTATACCCATGTTTACTAGGACGTGTCAATGAATAATATTTCACTTCGCTTTATTTATGCCTTTATACTACACCAACAACAAAAACTAAAATTGCAAGAGATAGATTTTTTTCTCCTACATACTATTCACATTGAATCTATCTTTCATGTGAGTAGTAAAAAATATCTCCTATAATGGAGACAGAAAAAGCAACTTCAAAATGATCCTTTAATCTCCAAGAAGTAATATCCTAGATTTTAAGAATTATTCTGCTTCCAGATTCAGTTTTGTGATTTTCTCAAGAGTGACTATTACAAGCCGTAAATACTAGCTCGTTCGCATATGGATATCTCATTGTATACTTCATATCGAAGTGCATTGAACATATATCAATAAGATATTTTACGGCTGCAGCAATCACCCGGCTGTACTTTCAGACTAACGACCGCACAGCGATTGTTTGAATCCCATTATCCTTTCTAAGCAATTTCAATGGACTAAACATCTTACTCTCTTTTATATCAAGCGCTATAATTCATTACCAACTTTATTCTGAGAGTCTCAACTCAATGGAATGGACTTTTGCTGAATAATTCACGAATCTTTCCCCTCTGTCACACACTTGGTTCGATTCTTTCTTTCTCAGGCTTTCAATAGAGAAAGAGATATGTCACACCAACGTAACTTTTTTCAAAGAATTCGAGAATTCTGGAAGGATAAGTGAGAGTTTAATTTATTTAGAACGGATTTAGCGTTAAAAATTATGTAGAAAAAACTACGATCAAGAATTTTAGATTATCAAAAGTTACTTCGTTTGGGATTATTTATTTCATGCTCGAATATTTTTGCAATATCAACAAAAACGTTACAACTCGTTACAACAGGTTACAGTGTGCTACATGTTACCACATGTTACAACGACTTCTAAGTCAAATGTCATTAATTTTATCATACTAACGTTTGCAGAACAGCCTCAGCAGTTCCAACGAGGATCGTCTCTGCGTGCTAGATCCGTTTCAACTAATGTGGGGAGTGTAGGGGAAAAGTGTACATGTGCGGGAGTGTAGGGGTAGGAGTTTGTGTGTGTGTATGCCTCCGTGTTCATCAAACAGAATGTTTTTATCAACGATTTATTCGATCTAACCAACAAGAGAATCGAAGGGACATCACTCGGTCAGTTAGAAACCTCCCAATTCTTAAGAAGAAGAATTATCAATTATTTCTTCAGCTTATATTTGAGGTAACAGGTCCTGGTTTTTTGAGAATCTTTCAGTGGTTGTTCACAATTCGTTTATAATATATAACCGTGTCGATATTGTTTAGAATATAAAACTTTGTCCACAGACGCAATTTCATTGCCATGCTATTGTTTAATTATTTGTTTATTAATCATTTTGTTGAGTGATCCAATATTGCTTTTGTTTTCACAGATGTCATTGTGTTAGTTCTGTTGAATGCTTGGAAATACTTTACTTTTTAAATTATCAAGTGATAGTACAAAATGGCGAATGCCAATCATAGATATTTACTTCAACGCCTTCTACGAATTCCAATCACTTCTACTAAAATCATCATGATATTTTGTATTTCTCTTATCAGTTTAAGTTTCTTAAAGTACCTTGACAAATACCACTTTTTCAAGCAGATGCTAATTTGATCAGTTCCTGTACTCCTTAAAATAACTATGATATTGTGTGACACTAACAACCAAGAATATTTTATATGAGATCAATCAGCCTTGTTATTATTCTTCGGGAGTAAAATATGACAGTCTTTGGTTTTCTGTTGTAGTATTACTTCATCATTAGTCTCTTTCGATGTAGAATTATGAAATTTATAAATTGTTCAGAATGAAGAGAACATCGCACATTTGTCATTGTATCCTTTGTTCTCCCAGACATTATACGTAACTGGATCGCAAGATACATAATTGTTCGAGATTTTCTATGCCGACATCGTTATTTACGCTGTCTTGCAGATGGTTATATGAATCATCTTTTAATTCTTTTTCTCAAATTCTATAATCACTGAACAATTCGCACTTCACCATTTTAAGCATATAAAGTATACTGTAAGAATAAATCTCGTCAATAGTGTTATATATTAAAGTTGGTTCTCTGGATTATGAAGTGGTGCGGAGAAAAAAGAAATCCTTGCATGGAAGTGTTTTGTGTGATTCTACATGAGGAATATCGAATTGATACAAACACAAACCCTTGTGGAATAGTATAGGGGATAAAGAATAATATTCTATTCCTTTTGTACCTCATTAATTCTTGAAATGTATCGTCTCAATCTTTGAATCCAATGTCTCTCTTGTCATCTTATTGTCCTGCAAGAACAAGGAATACCTCATTCTGTATGTAGGACCTTAAATCTTTGCTGCTGTTCTTCTCCGGGACAGTTGTCAGCACCAATCGCAATTTTGAAATTCAAATGAGAGCTGATTTAAATGTAAAACTATTTACGTAGATATTTCTAGAGAATACAATTCCGTGTTGTTTTAGAGTTTCCACATCAAACCACCAATGAAGGAAAACTGTAGGAATTGATGCCCGACTTTAGCAAGAAGAAGGAAAGAACCACTTTAGAGGAGAACCTGTAGTATGACTTCGAAAATGGACAAGAAACGTTCTATAAGGCAGCAAGATTTAGTCCCGTTAGCAGCATTCTTAAGGGATCTGGCAACCTGAGATTCACGGTCCAGCTGCCTCTCTTTTTCACTTTTTAGTCCACTCTAGTTTCAGTCTTTTAATATAATCTCAATGGAGATAATCTAGTTAAATTCATAACAATATGGTGGATCATATTTAAAATCTAATTTATCCAGTTGTTTGCAGGTGAATGTTGCTATTTATTGATGGACGTACTTTAACTGGTCTCCTTTAGTGCATGATTGATGTTATGGCGCTTATCCTTACCAACGATGATTAACTCCACTTATTCTATTGTTGTTTGAATTGTTCATGCCTTTGGTATAGCTGTTCAGTTATTTCGATAGCTTCTTTCATTTTCTCAATTATTTGTTGTCTCATCTGTTATGTTTCTTGCATTCTGCGGTTGGCTCCACGTAGCTTGTATTTACTTCAAACCTTTGTTGTGTATCCTCTCTGACGTCTTGCTTGGAGGCAATGGAGCAGCAAGTTGAAGAATTGTTAGTGTAATAAACGTTTATTTTAAGATAAACTGCACTGTATTTAGTTTTAAAATTTACATTACATAATTACTTGAGATGTGATAATTAAATGGCATCTGCTAGTAATTATATCTCTACGCATGCGCAGCGACTAAAGAACACTTAACCGAGACATGTTTATAAAACAAGAAAAACAGATAGAAGGGCTACCTAAAGGAATCCTGCCTTCAAACTAAAATAACACTCTCGAGGCTTTCCTCCCACGCATAAGATGTGCGTGTGTGTGTGTGTGTATGTGTGTGTGGGGGGTGTCTTCTGTCTCTCTGTCTGCCTGTGTCTGTGTGTCTGCTTTTACATCTCAACCGATCAAAATGAACCTGATGTTTGAGATAATATGTTGTAGATTAGCAGTTCGAGAAAAAGAATAAACAAAGCATATACAAAACTGTATTGTGTATTGTGATCCGTACGATCGACAAAAGAATCCAGCATGGCTTCAGTCTAATGTCTGAAACCAGTAAAAGTATATGCACACACAGTTAACAGATGTATGGGTGTACGTTTGCGTGCGTTTGCATATGTATGGGTTTACGTGGGTGTTGGTTGCTGATATGTGGATTGAGTATGGGGCATGTTGGTGTTTGGATTAACATGTGTGTATATGTGTGTGTGTGCGCGCGCACACACGCTTATATGTATGAATGTGGATATACTAGTGGTTGTTTCGGTGTACTTTTGCATGCGTGTATGTGTGCGTATGCATATGTAATGGTTGTTAGAATGTAACGCATGTGTGTTAGTGCTTGCCACGTACATGTACACGCGCGAACGTTTACGGATGCAATGTGTGCTATTGTAGTTACGTGAGCGTATACGTGTGGGTGTGCGTGTGTGTGCGTATGCTTATGCGTATGCGTCTAGGTGTGTGCGTGTGTGCGTATAGCGGATGTACGTGTGCGTGGATGTGTGTATGCACATACGTGCGGGGGGAGGTGCGCGCATGTATACGTGTGCATGTGTGAGGGTCTGTTTGGGAGTATACGCGTGT
>JAOPUL010001697.1:32532656-32543581 GCA_027564515.1 Octopus rubescens
AGTAGTGATAATATGTGGGGTGGGGGTATTTTTCTCTTTGGCCTGGCTGAAGGCTATATGGCGCTGTGTTGTCTGCGGGATCTTCGGATATAAGTCTGCATGTGTCTGCGTATATGTGTGTGTGTGTATATATTCGTGCGCGTATGCGTGTGTGCGCGTGCATGATTATGTGTATATGCGTGCGTGCGTATGTAAATGTGTGTGCGTAAGTGTGTGGGTGTGTGCGTGTGTGCGCTAGCTTCTGATCCGTTCTGGTTGCTGGTGTGTGGGTTCGGTATGGGGCTGGTTGATGCTGGCTAGTGTGTGTGTGTATGTGTGTGTATGTGTGTGTTTGCGCGCCGGCGCTTGTGTATGTGGATATGTGAGTATGTGGGTGTGGGTATACGGGTTTTGTGGCGGCGTGTGTATTTGTACGCGTGTATGTGTATGAATATATGTGTATATATGTGTGTAAATGTATGTAAGTAGGCGCGTATGTATGTGTTCGGGTACGTATGTGTGTGTATGTATGTGTAAATGTATGCATGTGGGCGCGTATGTATGTGTTCGGGTACGTATGTGTGTGTATGTGTGTGTGTAAATGTATGTATGTGGGCGCGTATGTATGTGTTTGCGTACGTATGTATTCTGGTGCGGCGCATGGCGTATGCATGCGTAGGTGGATGCGTGTCCGTGTGTGGGTGTCTGTCCATGTATGTGCGCGTGTAGGGATGGGGTAGAGAGGGGGTGGGGTGCATGTGGTTGCATGTGTTTGTCATTTATGTGTGCATGTGTTTGTGTTTATATTTATGTTTATGTGTTTGTGTATGTTTTGCGTTTGCGTTCATTTTTTGTATTATATATATATATATATATTATTAGTGTATTAGTTTAAGTTAGTGTATGACTTTATTATTTGCTCATTTTTTTTGTACCTTTATGTATTTTGTATTTATTGTATATTTTTCGTGTGTTAGTGGATTAGTGTATAAGTATTTTTATGTGTGTGCTGGTCCCGTGTGCTGGGCGGGGGGGGCAGAAGTAGGGTGCGTGTGCGGTGGTATGCAGGAAATGCGCAGGACCGTGGGAAGTGTAGTGGTTAGTGAGGGGGTATGCAGGGAATGCACAAAGCCGTGGAGGTTAACATGCGCAGGTGCTGCTGGTTGGTGTTTGGTGAATTAGTATATCAGTGTGTATATATATGTATATGTGTGTGTAGGCCCCGTGTGTGAGTGTGTGTGGAGGGGGGGCAAGGCAAGGGACGGATGCGGGGGTATATGCGCGAGGCCGTGGGGGTCGTCCTGCGCAGGTGCTGTTGATTAGTGTCGTTGGTTGGTGTTTGGTGTTTGGTGCTAGGTGCATGGCTTCTGGTGACCTATGGAACATCGTGAAGAAGGTAAAGTTCCTGCATTATTATAACTCCTTCCTCAAATCCCTAATTGACTATACAACCAAAATCAAACAATCCCCGAACCTATATATCCTCGTAGATAAAACAAAAAAATATCTACGAAACAAGCATCCCTACACACGCAAAACTGCTCACAAACACAATCACCAAAACATACAAGAAAACCCGCAATTCCACATTCAATGAGATAAACGCAGAAGCGAAGGAGCTAGTTATCCGCCTAAATATAGAGGATCGTGTGGACCACCTTACCACACAACCCCACACATCCCACTCAAAGGACCATAAGCCCAATTTCCTCTCCAACCCCAAATGCAGGCTAATCAACCCCTCTAAAAGCAAGATAGATATTATTAGTAAGCGCATCCTCGATGCCATCAAGTCCGACATCAGAAGGGCCACGGGGTTTATCCAATGGGACTCCAGCGCCGCTGTGATCGACTGGTTTCGCGGCATCGAGAATAAACCAGCCTGCAAGTTTACGTAGTTCGATATCGTGGACTCTTCGATATCTAACCTCCTCCCCCTGAAGGCCCTAAACTTTGCCAAGCAATTCACTGGCATAAGCGATCTCGATGTCAGTATCGTCATGAACGCCAGAAAGTCTATCCTAAGTCCACGACGACTCCTGGATGAAGAAGGAAGGCGACCCATTGTTCGACGTTTCTACGGTGAGCTACAACGGGGCTGAAATCGCCGACCTCGTCTTGGATAACCTCAAGAAACGCACCCACCCACATAGGTCGGCCCTATACAGGGACGACGGCCTGGTCATCTCAAGCCATATGAACGGGCACACCATGGAAGGACTTAATAAAAATATTTAAGGAATTCGGCCTATCCATAACGGTTACTACTAACTTGACCAGGGGCAACTTCCTGGACGTCACCGTAGACCTGAATACGGACAAGTACTACCCCTACAGGAAACCCAACGTGGAAACGGTATACATCCACAGGAACTCGAACTACCCTCCCTGCATACACAGAAACCTAGTCCCCGGCATCAAACGGGGACTAGGTTTCTGTGTATGCAGGGAGGGTTGTTTTATCTCATTGAATATCCAAGTTCTCGGCCGATAGTGAGATCTTCGGCAGGGCCGCGCCCACTACAATAACGCTTTAGCTAGGAGTGGGCTCTCCGAGAGACTTACATATATGGAGAGTCCCCAACCCCCCTCACTGAAGAGGACCAGAAAAAGAAGATTACCTGGTTCAATCCTCCATTCAACCTAGAAGTTTCCACGAACATAGCTAGGAGCTTCCTGTCACTGATTAAGAGAGGCCACACATATTACAAGCTCTTTAACCCACACAACATCAAGGTGAGCTACTCCTGTTTAGACAACACTGCTTCCAATATTGCACGCCATAACAGACACACACAGACACACACAACCGACAATTGCCACCTGCAACTGCCGAAACCTTACCAGCTGCCCTCTGGGAGGATCCTGCCTTTCGAAAGCTGTAGTCTACAAAGCCACCCTCACACCATCCGATGGCATCACTAGACACTGTACAGGCATGACGGCCAATGACTTCAAGAGAAGATATACGCAGCACATGCATGCGCTTAGATGCAGAGACAGAGAGAATTCCACAACTCTATCCCGCTTCCTCTGGAGGCCCCGTGACCTCCGGGGGAAAACACCCACCATTAAATGGGCCATCGCCGACAGAGCGCCACCCTTCTTACCTGGGGCCCGCATTTGCCAACTCTGCCTCCGTGAAAGACTACACATCCTCCATCAACCCGCAGTATCCATCAACAGGAAATATAACCTGTCCAACTGCTGCCACCGGAGATATGCCCTCCTGGTGAACTTCAAACCACTGGCTGCCGACGACCCGGAAATGTCACCTTAGCGCTGGCATCACCACCGTGCAAGCGGCCGATACAGCCATGGACAGGGCTACCAACCGCCAAAAACACGGTCACCAAGAACATGGCCACCAGAAGCTGTGTACCAAGCACCAAACATCATACACCAACCATTAACACCACCAAACACCAGAAGCCACACACCTAGCACCAAACACCAAACACCAAACACCAACCAATGACACTAATCAACAGCACCTGCGCAGGCTGACCTCCACGGCCTCGCGTATCCCCCACATAACCCCGCATCCGTCCCCTGCCTCTGTCCCCCACACACATATACATATATACACGCATTGATATACTAATTCCCCAAACACCAACCAGCAGCACCTGTGCAGGTTAAACTCCACGGCCTTGTGCATTCCCTACATACCCCCCATACCTTTACACATCCCACGGTCCTGCGCATTTCCTAAAGATACAAAAACTGAGCAAATAACAAGGTCATACACTAACTAATACACTAATAATATATATATAAAATACAAAAAGATAAACGCAAACACAAAGACATACACATGAAGAAAAACATAAACATAAATATAAACACAAACACATGCACACATAAATGACAAACATATACACCCACATGTACCTCCCCTCTATACTCCCAACCCTACACGCGCACATACATGGACAGACGCCCACACACGGACACGCATCTACCTACGCATCCACCTACGCATGCATACGCACACACCCATACACTTACGCACGCACATTTACATACGCACGCATATACACATACTCACGCACGCGTACACACGCATACGCGTACGCATACACACACACACACACACACACACACACACACACATATACACGTATATCCGAAGACCCCGCAGAGAATACGGTGCCATGTACCCTTCAGCCAGGTCCAAGAAAAAATCCCCCCACTCCACCCCACATCTTATCACTACTAACAACTCTTTTAAGCCAAGCCAAAGTGAAAAATATCCCCCCCATCTTATCATTACTAGCATTCTTCGACATTCTCCAATATTACCCTTCCCCACACAACACCATGTGACCTGACTGGACCAGGGGCAGCCTGTCTTCTGGCGGCCATCTTGGACTTTCTGTGAATCTCTTCAATCCTTATTCGCGACCCAGAATCTGAACGAGTCAAACGTACTTATAAGCGCTCTGTGAGACTGTGTATTTACGGGTGCGGATCAAACTGTTTTGAATAAAACATGTAACTCCCACTAATGTATTGAGTGCCCTTTCTTTCGTTTGTCCACTCACTCGCCTGGACCAACATCTGTAACCAATGTAAACTCCCAGCGAGGATCAGAAAGAACTTTACCACACGCAACAGTAAGATGCTTACTTTTTACCATCTGACCAAGACACATAAACATGGACCTGACCTCCACATCAGACCCATAGTCTCAGGCATAGAGGGGCTTTTCTACAAGATCTCGTGGTTCCTGTCCAGGATCCTGAGACCCCTGCTATCGACTTTCCCGAGTCATGTCAACAGCCCGGACGAGGTCTTTCAACGTCTGCACCGCCTCGAGCCCGACACCTTCAAACGGAACAGGTATACTTTTAGCTTGGACATTGTCTCCCTATATACCTCGGTTCCTGCTCTTCCTGCGGTCGATCGCATCACAGAATGTGTCGTCTCCTCGAACTTACCTCCTCCGACGTCCACCGGCTACTGTCGGTTATTTGCCAATACACATTTCGATTTCTCTGGCAACACATATGAACAGTGTTCAGGCCTGCCTATGGGGTCCAGCCTCTTAGGCCTGCTCGCTATCACCTGCCTAGACCGGCTGGAGCGTAGGGCACTCAGCACTTGCCACTCATGGGCATTTTTCACCAGGTATGTGGACGACATCCTCATGCTCACCCAATCCCATGAGGACGCCTCCACAATACTAGAGGATTTCAGAAATATGGACCATCACATTAGCTTCACTATTGAACACCCTAACAGTGATGGTTCCCTCTCCTTGCTCGACTTTCGATTAAACATCACGGACGAGGGAAAAGTGGACACAGTATTCTACCGAAAAGCAGCTTGCCGGGACCTCTTTGTCCATTATAAGTCGGCCCTCCCTATCAGAGCTAAGATGAGCTATGTGCATAATGAGATCACCCGGATATACAAAAGATGCAGTAAAAGCACCAGCCGGGATGCACATGTTGCCTAGTACCTACAGGTACTTGAACCCAACGGATATCCGACGTCCGTTGTTGACTCCACGCACGTACACAGGCCACACCAACGTGGCAAGAGGCATCTCTCCAAGACCTGCTTCTTGAAGATTCCTCACTTTAATGAGAATACCGCTTCCGCCATTTACAAGGCCATTCGCAGCAAAGGACTCGACATCCTACTGGCCCACTCGGGACCGCCTCTACGTAAAAACCTGGCAACGAAGCGGTTAAGCGCAGAACGAGAGCCCTGTATACTGGCGAACTACACTATCTGCAACACTAGCATGTGTCTACGTACATATGTAATGTATCAAATTCGATACTCAGAATTCAACGAATTTTATATTGGTAGTACAGTTCGCCCCTCCACGTCCGAATGAAAGAACATCTCACTACCGATGCGTCTTTCTTCCGCAAACATCTGACTAAATGCGGCAATACCACCAATAGTATAAACGCTTCCATACTGGCCTCGGAGAGGAACATCGGAAATTTGAGAATTAAGGAAGCATTATTGATCCACCGCTTTCAACCCGAAAATTAACAGCCGATCGGAGATGAGCCAGTGGCTCCTATAAAAACACCACAGTGACTGCGACTAACGTCATATAATATGCCACCAACACCATCTTCCACCATCGTCACGTGTAAAAACGTCACGACGACCAACAGTTGAAGTATTGCTTGCGCCGGCGGTTGGGCAGTCGCTGCTGCTGTCCAAAACAGCAATCAGTTAAAAAGAAAAACATAATTTAACAACGAAATCGGTATAGCTGAACATTTCTAAGACTGTCTTCTTCTGAGGATGGGCCTTTGCGCCTGAAATATATAAAGGTCTTTGTAAAACTATCTGCATTGTCAGAAGCTTTATTATTTTCTTACTCTTCTGTTTATTACAATGCTTCATACGAACTATAACGCTCTTATATATATGCACACACACACACACACATATATATATATTTATGTGTGTGTGTGTCTCTCTCTCTCTCTTTCTCTCTCTTTCTCTCTCTTTCTCTCTTTCTCTCACTCTCTTTCTCTCTCTCTATCTATTTATCTATCTATCTCTATCTCTATCTCTCACTCAGAATTGAAGTTAGTGGATATTATTTCGTAAAAGAAGACCATTGTATTCTCCCACAAAAATTCCATGATAACCACACATTGTTTGTAATGGAATATACCCGAGAGAAATGATTGATCTTCTAACGTTGCTTGACAAAAACCTCAACCGAAACGTTATTAGAATCGGTTCAAGAGAAAAGGTTTCCTAATCTATGGTACTTCTTTCAGACTTCACAAAGTAATGAATGTTTTCGCCAAAAAACACTAACTACATTGCATAATGGTAAATAAGGTGCGGAACCATGTTTTGGTATTGAGACAATTCAAAAGCTTCAGTCCGTATGTAGGTATTTAATGAGGAATGTAATCCAAGCAGTTTTCGGTTGTCGTTTCTAAGTTCCAATGGCAACACCGATGTCAATACTGCGCATTATGAAAACGGTAATCAATGACGCTGACAGCAGCAGTAAAACGAAATTCTCAGAAATGGTTTGGACGTAGGACGATGGCAGTAACTAAAAAGCATTGGTTAACACCAGAACTCTATCAACTCAATATGAGGATGGAGAGAGGGAGCATGTACATGGTTGCTGAATCTGTGTAAAATAGCAGCCAAATTCACCTCAAATCATATCCTATCGTTTTCAAAAGAAGAGCATATTGGATAATATCGTGTTAAAAAGAAAGACGAAACGGTTATTGTTTGATTGTCGTTCATCATAGATTTGTCTATCACAGCTGAAATTGATCTTTAAAACAATATAGAGACGATAGAGAACAAAATAACATATATCTGATAACAATATTCCTTTCAGCTAGAATATATAGTTTCTTTATTTATTTTCAAGTGTTCGGCGATACTTATATAGGAAATAGCAAAATATTACAAATACTGTATCGCTAGATCGCTGCCAAATATCACAGAAGAGAATATGTCCGCTATCGGCAATATTTCAAGAGTTGTATGATAGATTTGTAAAATAGTATCTTACTAGCCAACATAACAATTTCTTTTATATGGTCAAAACCAAAACTGTTATATTAAAGCGTTACTTCCGTGTGTTTAACAAGTGTCCATTAGTAATGAAACTGAAATGTTTGCAATCAAGAATTATAACCGGTTCATCCATACAAAATACAGGAAACTAATCTTTACTTTATGCTGCCCATCAAGTATTAAACTATAGGTGATATATCAAATAGCAAGTAAAATACCAAAAGTTGAACTAGGTAACGTTTATGTTGTTTGCAAGACTAGTAATAAAATGGCGGGAGTGAAATGGCTATAATAAGGCGATTGAGTTATTTCCCTTTCCTATCAGCCATGATTGAAGTACAAAAGGGAAAATATTTCAAAGAGTATTTATTTGTTTGTTTGTTTGTTTTTATTACCAGATGCGAAAGAAAATGGTAATTCTTCTATATAAGTAGTCTTTCTGTGGCCTCATTCACCTTAAAATGATAAATCTATATAAGTAGTCTTTCTGCGACCTTCATCACTCACCTTAAAATAGTAAATGTAAATAGGTACTCTTTCATTCGCCTGATTCACTCACTTTGAAATGTAGCATCAGAAATATACTTACAGCAATGTTGTGAAGATGACTTTTAGGTTAAATTATTTAAACGTTGACGACAAAAATAGATTTCAGATAACTTCACTTCAATTTATTTTATTTGTTAATTTTTTCCTAAGAGAGAGAGGAAGAGAGAGAGAGAGAGAGAGAGAGAGAGAGAGAGAGAAAGAGAGTAATCACACACACACTATAAACTTCCTCTCGCTATTTCTTTTTGGAATAGAAAAAAAACATGGTGATTACTTCTCATTTATTTCTATTTGGGTTATTTTTGGTAAATATTCTTACAGAACGATTACCTTTGAAAAATGGCGAGAAAATAGAGGGGTTTTGTTAAAACCATAACTAACTTTCAAAACTATGCTTTTAAGTTATTCGGTGGAGAATTGAAACCAGTTGAAAATTAGCTCGTTAGTAAATTGATGCCGCAAACATTGATAAGATCAAAGGGAAATAAAGAATTGCCAGCAGCGAGAAAGGCCACTTGTACAATGTGTATTTAGTTCTTTCTTCAAGAGTTAAGTGAATGAGAAAAAGGGAAGAACTGATCTTTGGGGAGACGAATGAAGGTAACAGATATTATAATGCTATAAAAGAAAATTCAATGGTTTGTTTTCACCTTGTAGTCAGAGAAAAGTCGTGGTTTCTCTTTGATCTCTAGGTGTGCTTGTATATATATATAGGTGTATTTTAGACTGCGTATATGTTAATATACGTGTGTGTGTGTAAGAACCTGTTCCCATATGTATGTCTATATGTGCATTTGCACGCACACACATACATATTTACATATAACATACATATATTTATATGTGTGTGCGTGTGTGTTTGTATATATATATCATAGGGAGATTCAGACGTTTGTGTAAAGTGTGCGTGTGTGTGTGTGTATGTGTGTGTGTGTGTTTGTGCGTGCGTACGTATTTGTGTTGTGTGTGTGTGTGCGTGCGTACGTATCTGTGTGTATGTCCATGAAGGGAGGTATTTCTGTTTAAATTCTGAAAGATTTCTAAAGGTATTCCAGGGTATGATCTTTGTGTTCACTTCTGAATTAAATTTGGAATTAATTAAACCAAAACTAAATAAATGATTCCGTTGGCAATAAGTACATATTTTATGAGAAATCAAATATAATTCTTTACTACATTCAAATTCTTTTCCATAAATGTTTTATTAACATTTCTGAAGCAAATATCAATTTGTAAGATTTGATGTGTTATGTGGCGTTAATGGCTTCATGAACAATGGCGTATATAGTTATACACGGTGTATATATTTATATATAGGGTACATATAGAAATTATATAAACATTTCTTGGAATAGTTCAGTAAATGAAATTATATATTTAATGGCTAAAAAATACTTTTAGGTATAAAACCTATTTAGTGATGTTGTATAATATATATTCGCGAGTAAGAACATAAATGCAAATCAAGGTGGACGAAAATAGTACTCGAATACCGAAGGTGGAGTAATATGCTTTTATTAAAGCCGTAAGAATTTCCACAAACTGTTACTCAGAGTTTCATGTTACCGTTCGTCGGGTAGTTGTGATTATTGGCAAAACCAAACAAGGTCGAAGTCACGTGATTTGGTGGTCTCGGCCCTGGGGGGTAGCGGAGATGTATCTCTCTGCTAGCGATATAAACAAACGTGCATTTTGCACCAAAAGCTAATATGATAGTTTCTCTCATGGTAACCACCGCAGTATCGTTTGTTCTAACAGAGAATCCACGTTTAAGTGGTGATGAATAGGTGTGTGTGTGTGTGCGTGTGCGTGTATACATATATTTAGACACACATATCATAGATGTGTATGTGGTGTATAAGTTGTGGGGAGTCCTCCTTTACTCTTCCCTGTCAAGCAGAAAATGTCACTTATCTCTTTTGGGGAGTAGGAGAATAAAAATAAGGATTTACTCTTCATTGTAAGTCATAAGATAAGATTCCAAATCCACTCTAAGTTTGGTATTCAATATAAAAAGGATTGGGGGGAGGGTTCTATCATCTGTGTTAATCTTCAATGTAAAGACTTGAGTCCAAGTATTGTAGATTAGTGATTTTATTCTCCATCATCTCCCGAAACACGTAACTTCTCGCTCCAATCTCGCAGTTACTGAGTAATTTTTAAACATGGTGGACAGCAGAATCGCTGTTTACTCCTCGGTTTCCTTTCATATGTTTTTTTTTCTGTAGCTATGTTTTAAACATGACTTTGAAACATATAAATTAGCTAAGAATAATTAATGATATTGTCCATGAGTTGTACTGAGGAGACAGAAGGATATAGAAAATGGCTTCGGCAGATGATAGTGGAAAAACAGCAACAATAACATTAAATAATAAACATGTATTTGAACCTTTAATCTATTTTTGACAGTGAATAATAAATACAGGAAAAGTTAGAACTCATTCTGGTCAAGAATTTATAGTGCGAAATCGTTCATCACCATTTCTGACTAAACGACGTTTGGATCTTATTTAGACATAGGACCTGGTTGCGTTGTAGAGCAATTCTATGGCACGACAGATATTGGTTTCATATTTAACCATAAAAGCTCACCAGTTTTAATGAATTACCCGGATAAAAGAAATTAAATAATAAAATAAGTTACCAAAAAGTAACGGTAGGGGGGCTATGATCAAGTGAAAACCCTAAAGATGGCGCCCCAGTATGACCGGAGTACAATAATTGAAACCACAAAAAATATAACAAATAAAATAATGTAGAATATATAATAGTGACAGAAGCAGAAACGTCCATCTGTCTTGGATCTGGTCTTCTCCTGTTATCCAAGGTCGGTCTCCGAAATACGCTACCTATCGCCACTT
>JAOPUL010001697.1:32748226-32759027 GCA_027564515.1 Octopus rubescens
GGTATATTGAAGGTATCTCTGATTTCTTGAAACACATCAAACTATTTGGTCCAATCAAAAAAGGTTTGGTCACTTATTGATAAAAAAAAAAAATATATAATTATATATAAATAAAAGAGAGATGGGATGGTGGTGGCCACCTCTGGAATATGAATGTTAAATAGATGACCAACATAGCTGCTAAGTAACTGAGATTTCAAAAATGACAAAGCAAGAAGGATATAATGTGGAACAAAGAAAGAAGAGATGGGATTTGTTGAACAACAAAACACTGTACACGGAATATTATAAAATAAATAAGAGTATTTTCCAGACAGTTCCACCAAAACAAACTGTCCATTTTTGCCTCACTGAATCCAGAAGAAAAAAGTGTCGGGCTCCTCAGAAATGTTTCAGTTTGGTTTCTAAACTTTAAACTTTGTTTCTTTTTCTTCAAACAGCTATTAGATCAAGACATCAAATCCTTTGATTAGATATTGTAGAAGCAATTGTACTTTAAAGTCAATCATCACACAGAGCTAGCTATATATATATATATATATATATATATATATACACATACATATATACATACATATATACATACATATATACATACATACATACATATACATACATATATACATACATACATACATATACATATATACATACATACATATACATACATACATATACATACATACATCCATATACATATATACATACAGACAGATACATACATACATATACATACATACATATACATACATATATACATACATACATATACATATACATACATACATACATACACATACATATATACATACATACAGTGCATAGCAGACAAGTGTATGCATGAATGAATACACTAATGCATACATGTTTTAAGTTCACCTTCCTAATTAATTTAAATAACCCAATATAAATTGTACATTCAATAGCGTTTGCCATAAACAGACAAACTATGACTAAACTGAAAGCAGGAATTCTGCTCTACCACCACAAAAGGACCCATCGGTTTTTTTTAAATAAAATAATCATATATATTATTAATTTGTGTTGATAGAAAACTTTACTTTTTATTGTTTCAGCAGTGAATAAGGACTGCAATCTTTTATTAATTCCACTCACAGAAAACTCAATATTAAGATGGAATTAACACCCATAAAAAGAAATTATCAGAAACAACACAAATGAATTGACATTTTGCATTTTTTCACATTAGCATAATCTCATAACTGATGTTTATTTTGTTGCTCTCTGTGAGATGAACACCAACATTAACCTGGGTGGCATCTCAACACAGTAGTTAGAAGGACGAAACTAAATACTGTGTTGCAAAATAACCCACGCCTCTCTATTGTTTATGCCAACTCACCATAATAATAATAATAATAATAATAATGACTTCTAACAGGGGCAGAAAGTTTCTAATTTGGACGAGAGGAAAACATCAATTCAAGCACATGACTTGGAACTTATCAACTTCAGAAACATTAAAATCAAATTAGTAAAATTGGAACTCCTAACAAAGAGACAAAGATAAGATATTATTCTGAAAGTCCACCAACTGGAAACAGAATAAACAAAAAACAATCTGATTTGAAATTATTAATTTATAAAGTGACAGACCTGAAATTTTGACAGCACAATTGAGTTTTGATATCAATGTGTCTATAAGTAAATATTTATCATTTGGAGATTGATATTTATAATATTGTTTTTTTATTGGAAAATAACATAAGAATTGTATATCAAGACATAAAGCCTGGCCTGAGAGTCAAACTAGAGAAATATCTTTAAATAAAATGAATTGTAAACCAGCAGAATTCTAACTTCTTTCATATCCATCCAAAACATTTAGTTTTGTTCAATGACAAACTATATTATTGCCTTTACTACAATTGTACACTTTTTGTCCTCAAAATAAAATTTAATAAATTCGGCAATGAAATTTAAAAAATAAGAGAACCTTTACTGTTAATTAACTTATGGAAAAGATGACTTATGAAGAAGATTTATTATATTATTTTACAGAGAAAATGGGGAGATCACCGATAGAAGGGAGAGAACTCAAGAATAAGATTTGCTAAATTGTTAGAGCTCTTCAAAATAAAAACTAGAAATGACGGAAATTATAGAAATATAATTAAAAATGTTTTTGTTAATAAATTAAATCGTCAGTTTCTTGAGATTTAAAAAGAAACCCTTTTTAATAAAGTCCTAAAATCAATTCTATATTTTCAAATTAGTTGTAAAAATGGGCCCCATTCTACTCTTCTATCATCTCAGCATACAATCAATGAATATGTAAAGAGACAGAAGTAGCAGCAGCCAACTTGGTTTGTAGAAAGTTTAGACAAGTTTGAAACATGTGCAAAACCTTTGCACTTCTGCAAAGTGTATGGCCAGGGAGCAGCAACAAATAACAGAAACATCACTGATTGACAGAACAACAAAAATATTGGTGCAACACCACCACCACTATTATCATTATTATTATTATTACATGCTTCTATTTATGTAACCCCACATTGTATTGTCCTGTACAATGCTTTTTTGTGAACCCTTAGTGGTAAATAAAGATCTATTATTATTATTATTATTATTACACATAAAATAGGTGGAGAAGAGCATTCCCAAATTTCGAGTGGCTGGAGATGTGTCATAAACCATTTTAAATAGTTCCAACAAATATAACTGAGTTACTGATTCAAAACCGATTGCCACATTACAGCACCAGCACTGTCATTAATTATCATATATTAGCATATTTAACTACTGCCTTTAATTTAAGCACAAAGCCAGAAATGTGGAGGAGTTAGTTAGTTCAATCATCCCCAGTAGTTAACTGGTACTATATTTTATCAAACCTGAAATGTTGGAAAGCAAAAATTTCAAAATTTCAACACTAATTTTTGCTTTTTTAGGCAGGATTCAAACTCAGAAGAGCTGAAAGAAATAGCACAAAGTATTGTGTTTGATGCTCCACTGATTCTACAAATGGAACATCCTACTGATTTCTAAATTAGGTCCACAGTCAGATATTTAAGGGGAGGGGACATACTGACCCTTACTACTCAACCAATATTTTTATTTTATTGCCCCCAGAAGGATGAAAAGCAAAGGTGACCTCAACAAGATTTGAAATCTAAATATGAAATACCAGAATAAATAGCACAAAGCATTTAGTCTGATGCTCTAGCAATTCTGCCAGTCCAGTGCCGTTAATATCGAACATAGACACAAGACCAGACAAATGGCTGTGAGAATGAGGGGAGAGTCAATTAATCAAGGTCAGGACTTAATTGATAATTAACACTAATTAACAATGTTGAAGACAGTTATGTCAGGTTAACTCAATCATTCAACTGATAAAAGATTAACGAACCAAGAACAAATATAACATATAACAATAGTTAGTCATTAGTCATTGACACATGACAGAGGAAAGTCCAAAGAGACGACAAGAATAGGCAGCAGACAGTTTGGAAGTTCCAAGATAGAAGAATCAAAGATGAAGAAATATTTACAACAATTCCATAGAGAACTCAATAAAAGAATATTGAAGGAAATAAAGAACCGAAAGAGTTGACGGAACAGAGAACAGGTTGAAGAGATGAGGTCTACAGAATATATTTACTCAAGACGATTCTAATCGCAATAGTCGACCAAAGAAGAAACATCACAGGAACCAAACTCACATAATGCTTTGTATTGTATGCACACCCCCACACCTCACACACACAATGTGTGGGGTGTGGGGGTCAGAATGGTGCCAGAGACATACAATTTACTCATACAATTCTTCTATATTTCATGCCTTGAAAATCCAAACAGAAATGTTTGTATTGTTTTTTTTTTAAGCAGAAAAAGAAAACAGCTGGCAGATATCATTAATGACTCAATTTGAAAGGGAGCAGTCTATATATATATATATATATATATATATATATATGTGTGTGTGTGTGTGAGTGTAATGTATAATCATGTATGTGTATACACACATATATGCACAAACATTTATATACACACATGGGTGTATATACACATGCATATGTAAGTGTGTATACATATACACACAATTATATTACAAAGAAAAACCAAAGATATTTTGTTTCTTTTTCACCGTAATTCTTTAAAATTGCTACATTTGTGCAGTGAAATGTTTTGACTCTCACACAGAAGCACTCAGGTAGGTAGATCGATACACACACTCACACACACACACACACACACACACACATACATACACACACCTACCTTTTCATGCATTTCTCTATTTCTTTGATTTGCTTGCATGCAGTAACACTTTCTGAAATGTTGTAAAGAAAGAAAGAAAGAAAAATCACAAAGACAAAGCATTACTTGCAATATTTGAAAATTTGGTAGTTTCAGGGTTTTTCACTATTATACGAGTTGAGTTGAAGGAGTTGGAATTCTTGATGGCAACAGGCTAATGGGAACAATCTACAGGGATGTCTTTTAGCTGAGGCAGCCAGAGAATATAGAAGATAGAAGCTACAAGGTAGGGACTGTGGTGGTTTAACTGCAATTCAAAACATATCTGTTGAAAGTTATATATATATATATATAAAACTTCAAAAAGGAAAGATAATTACAGAAGAGTGCAAAGAATGGAAACAGATATTCCAATATAAAATGTCTGCAGAAAAAGAAAAAAAGAGTTTAGTTTTGTTTTTTTTGTTTTTGTTCGTTTGTGTTTGTGTAGCAAATGTCACAGGATTCGTTAGTTTTTATGAGATTTCTCTTGTTGTATTTGTTTTGTTTGTTATTTTTTTTCTTTCTGTTTCAAATTCTTGTTAACATTTGAGAATATATTGAAGTGTGAGTTTAGACATCCACACATTCTGGGCTGTCTTTTGGATGAACAAGGAGATGGTCAGCTGCCTGTTCTACATCCCAGTTACATTTTAACAGAGCCTCTTTGCAGCGATTTACATCAGCCAAGCCAGTACTTATCAGCTGCTTTAACTTGATATACTTTATGGCACTCTGTATGTTCCATTTGGTCTCTTCCAGGGCTAGCCGGCAATCGACCTCAGAAACCTACAAAACAACAACAAAAGTTTACATAGCAATACATTTTAGGGGCAGCAATACATCATTTAACATCCGTTTTCCACACTGACATCTAGCAAAAGAAGGACAAATAAACTATTTATTACCAACTGGACAAGTTTTAGACAGAAAACTCATTTTAATAAATCATGTTTATTTCATATAAGTGGGTGAGTGCTTAACGAGCTAGATTGATGGCAAATAAGTCACCAGACTTCAGTGGAAGCCATACCAAACATCTAAACGCATGACCAAAACGGACCTAAAACCATGGAATGCTGAGTCATGACATCACAGCATCATTTATCATCCATTTTTTCCCTTGATTTGATGAGAAATATTTCCACATCTCTTGTTTTTACATCGATTTTCCTTAACAGCATGGAGAAGACGAGTTGAAAATTCAAAGAACTGTTATGTTACCCACCAACTGAGTATTAGAGATACAACTTAATTTTCCATGTAGGCCTTTACAAAATAAAACAATACAAATACACATGTGAAGACCACTGTCTACTGCCTTTAGTCAACCCTAGTGAGATTTGAAACAAGAATGGAGATATCGTATTTAACCCATTAGCTTTCAGATTTCTTTCAAATGTAATGCTTATTTATTCACATTGTTTTTAATCAATTATGCATTATCTTGTACCTTTGAGATATCAATGATGTGATTGTGTATCTTTAGAATATTGTAGAATAGGTGTGATAGGCCAAATCTGGCCAGTTTGAACATGGATTTGATTTTATTGATTTAAATGGATGAAGAGTAAAGTTGATTTTGACAGGATTAGAACTTAGAATATAAAGAATTCCAACAAATAACACAAGGCTGGTGCCACGTAAAAAGCACCCAATACACTCTGTAAAGTGGTTAGTGTTAGGAAGGGCATCCAGCCATAGAAACCAAGCCAAAGCAAACAAAGGAGCTTAGTGCAGTCTTCTGATTTGCCAGCTCCGGTCAAATCGTCCAACCCATGCCAGCATGGAAAATAGACATTAAAGGAGGAGGATTCTACTGTTCCACCTCCCTGACTGGTACAAGGCCACAAATTTGTAGGTAATTATGTCAAGTAAATTTAATGAAGCCCACTAATTATGTAAACTTAATTTAATCATACCTACTAACTATGTAAAATTGATTTAATCAAACTCCAATATTTAGGTAGAATTACTTTAATCACTATCACTAATTATGTAAAAATTATTTAATTAAGCTCACTAATTTACATATCTTATTGACCTTGGAAAATACAAGAAATAAATCCAACATCAGTGAAGTTGAAACCCAGAACTTAAAAAAACATTTCTGTCAGTACCGTAACACAGCAATATCAAAAGTAAAATTTGCCTGTGGAATTATTTACCAACACGAAAATACGTACCTCATTACAAAATAATTTACGTAAAGCCTCTATTTCCTCGGAGTTCTTCTTCCTGAAAGATAAAAAAGGATCATTGTTAAGATATTTTCTAAACAATACATAAATAATGTTTTCAACTGTTTAACAATACAAGTCTTAATTAATTTTGTGTTTCAGTTGTGATTACGCTAGGAAATGTAAACCACATATTTACAGCTTTCTTATCAAATACTGTTAAAGATTAATGGCTTTTTTCAAACATGAATTTCTTCTTACAGGTTTCTAGCTAAACTAGAAGTGGATTATTATACTCTCAGATTATTTACAAACATATTTCCACAGATTTGTACATTAGCTTTCTATTTGAAGACATGGTGAATATAATGTGTGTGTGTGTTGTCCTGTAGTGTTTTCTCTGCTCATCAATGCATTCCCCCATTGGGTTCCCATAGCATGGATTAGATGAAACTTGTAAAAGTAGGGTTTTTCATGGTTGAATGCCCTTTCCTGTCATCATCCACAGATTGAAAACGAAGACAACGTTAATGATAACACATGGAATAGTATTCACACACACACACATCTATATATATGTATATATATATATGCAGTTGTGTGTGTATCACATACAGGTTTGAGTCATAAGATCAGATGCAAAGACCAGAGAAGGCAGAATTTCAAATGACCCCCAAAAAATCAGAATACTGAAATCTTGAAAGACCAAAAGTCAGAAAAATGCATACCAAGACATTGAACAATAAAAAAAATTTTGGAATATTTGTGGCGCAGGGGGTGGGGGTGGGGTAAGAATAGTCTTACATTATTTATTTCCAGTTTTAAATGGGAATTTATTGTTTTTATTAGGCTGTGTCAGAATAGCAAAGACAAGTTTGCATCTTGGCCTTACACAGCAAAAGGCGGCAAAGGGAGGTAAGTAAGTGATCTTTTAATTCTTCAGTTTGTATTTAAAGAAAAAATCAATGAGAGAATTGAGAAACATAAGGATTAGTGATGGAAAGGGCATCCAGATGAAAAATAATACTTAAATAATATGTCTAACCCATGCTGACATGGAAAAATAGATGTACAACCAACAAATATTAAAAGGAAAGTTTCCAAGTTCAAATCTCATCGTAGTATATATATATATAAATCTTTAAATAGTTTCAGCTCAAAAGCTGTGGTCATGCTGGGGCACCACCATTGTGTGTGTGTGTGTGTGTGTGTGTGTGTGTGTGTATTAGAAAACAAATATAAAGGAATGTAGTATAGGTAAAATATAGTAAATATTTAGGCTTATAGTCTATTAAAAAGCCACAATTTGTAGTAATATACTAATTTATATATCTTGTTTGAGAGGTAAAAATAGTTGCAGTTTACTTTAAAGCCAGAAGAGGAAGATAGCAAACTAAATGCCATAAAGTACGGAGTCTAGTGCATCTTTTCAACCTGGTCTTAATGCAACCCCCACCCCACCTCGCCACACACAGACCAACAATGGATAAACAGTTATAACTGTTTTATACTATTTTTAACATTTATCCAGTTTTACTTAAATTAAAATGAAGATGAATTTCTCCTGGAACAATAGGACAATAAAATGTCAACAGCTAAAAATGCTACTAAATCATTTAATAATGCAGCAAAAATGAAACATGAAAACAATATATTTTTTAAAAAGAAGACTGTAAAAAAATATTTTGATTTGTGTGTTTATATACATTTCAAACATGCTCTAGCATAATTCAAACCATCTAAAGGACAATATTGACAAAGAAATATTGTTATAAATAAAAGATGTCTTAACAGAAACAATGAAAAAATACATTTTAAGAAAATTGCAAAATCAACAAAAACTTATTTTTACAGAAATCGATGTTTTATTTACCTGCCACATTTCATGGTTCCTTTAATTTCTAATATAATGATGACATTGATCAGTATTTTAGGATTAATAATATTGGTACGTAACTAAACTATAAGTTAGAGACTAGAAACGTTATTTTAATAATTATTATGTCTATTTACCATCAACTTAACACTATATCTAATGCTAACTTATTATTATTATTCCCCCCCCCCTACCTATCATCTATACTAACATTCAATACAGGAAAACACAAACATTCCATCTCAGTAAGTAACATAACAACTTTTAACCCTCTCAAAGCCAAAAGTGTCTCCACACAATTAAGTTTCTGACAAGTCTACAACTCTTGCTCCTTATCTCTTTCCCTTCCCTCAAACAACTGGGTCCCTTCCCCTATCACCCACCCCTCCATCACTTTACTAGCTACTACATTATTCTGTTGCTGTAAGAAATTAAAACAGAACCTGTTACTATATACCACATTGAATTTCTGACCTGCCAGTCAACACTCCCTTTTCTCTCTACTACTCCCAATCAGCATCACCACCCCACTAGTGCTGGTGCCATGAAAAATGCACCCAGTACATTCAGTAAAATGGTTGGCATTAGGAAGGATATCCAACTGCAGAAACCATTCAAAACATGTAATACTGGAGCAAGACATGGTCCTCTGACACATTGGATCCTGTCAAAACATCCAATCTATACCCGCATAGCAAATAAAGTGATGTGGTGGTGGTGATGCTTATTACAAGTTTCTTTTAAATTCACATCACTGCTAACATTTTCACCAACTGCATTACTATTGAAATAATCCATTTTCACCAACACTAAAAAATATTTTAACAACTTTAAAAAGATCTAGAATTTCTATATCAGCTGAGCTGTATTGAAATGTTAAGCTATATATATAACATTGGTTTCAAATTTTGGCACAAAGTCTGCAAGTTCAGGGGGAGGGGAGCAGGTCAGTTGATCACATCAACCCCCAGTGCTTTTATTGACCCAGAAAGGTTGAAAGGCAAAGTCAACCTCGGTGGAATTTGAACTCAGAATGTAAAGACGGACGAAATGCTGCTAAGCATTTTGCCTGGCCTGCTTATGATTCTGCCAGTTGCCACCTTTACGTTCTATATAATATTACAACTATATAACTGATATATTATAAACTAGATCAAATAATATTATGAGCTGTATTGAAACATTGTTAGAACATTATAATATTAAAATTGCAGAGCTGATATACCTAATAATGATTCTAATTTTGACATAAGGCCAGTAATTTTGAGGAGAGGGGGCAGTCAATTACATCAATCCCAGTACTAAACTGGTACTTATTTCATCAACCTCAAAAGGATGAAAGGTAAAGTTGACCTTGTCAGAATTTGAACTCAGAAAGTAATGAGCCAAAAGAAATGCTGCCAAGCATTTTATCCAATGCTCTAACAACATTTTAATATTGGTTTCAAATTTTGGCACAAGGTCGTCAATTTCGGTGGGTGGGCAAGTCATTTACACCGACCCAAGTACTCAAGTGGTTCTTATTTTATCGACCCCAAAAGGAGGAAAGGCAAAGTTGACTTCTGCGGAATTTGAACTCACAACATACAGGCAGATGAAATACTGCAAAACATTTTGTCCAGCATGCTAATGGTTCTACCAGCTCACTGCCTTAAACAACACTAAATATTAGCAGATATCCAGTGACATCCCATATCAATGGGCTACTAAAACTGAAAACTCAATAATAACAACTGACAGAAAATATCTGATTGTATCTAAATGCATAATTGTCAAAATGAAATGTCTGAACTATAAATTACCAAAGTTACATTATAAAAGCTATTAATATTTAATATATACTTCAAGTAGAATATTCATTTTTGTCCAAAAGGTAATTGATACTAAACTAGAAATAGAATATAATTAATTAATTCACATCCCACATTCTTTAATACTAATTAATTTATTAATCTCAGAGAAGTTGACTCCAGTAGGATTTGAATTCTGATCACTTTCTTAACTAGGAGTCTAAGGTATTTTAGCAGACTATCCTACTTTCTAGTTCTAGAACCAGTGAGAAATTCTACAAGTCCACCTCATTGCTCTTGGAAGGTATATATGGGCACATCCTCTCCCTCCACACTAAAAACTGAACATGTTCACATACATAGACACTATATTAACTATACATATATATACACACACACACATATACAATACTAACTGTACATATTCACAGATGTACACATTAAGTGTAGGTGTTCACACATACACACACACTACATTAGTTGCACATATCCACATGCAGACACACTCACCATACCTTAAAAAGCTTAAACTTAGCCATCAGTTAAACCCACCCTTTCACAGGTGTGCCTATGCAGTCAGGAGCAGACATATATATATATATATATATATATATAGATATATATATATATATATATATATATAAAATCTCACTACTCACACTCTTGATCCAGTTGAACAGATAATCAAA
>JAOPUL010001697.1:32766205-32780725 GCA_027564515.1 Octopus rubescens
AGAACGTTAAAGCCGGAAGAAATGTCGCTAAACATTTTTCCCGGCGCGCTAACGATTCTACCAGCTCGCCGCCCTCAGCAATAATAATAATAATGATGATGATTTCAAATGTTGGCATATGGCAAGCAGTTGTTGAAGGGAGGGGCTAGTCAATTACATCGGCCCCAGTACATAACTGGTACTTATTTTATCGACCCCAAAAGGATGAAAGGCAAAGTCGACCTCAGCAGAATAATAATAAAGTCACAAATAGTGTGAGAACCAAGTAAAATAGACAGTGATCAAATCAAACCAATTTAATCAGTAAATCTATATTTTGTCATTTAGTTTTTCAATGATATTTCATTACTGTTTCATTGCATTTTAAGCCAAACAAGGAGTTACTGAATAGAATAGAAACAGTTTGACAGTTTAATTAAAATTTTGTTTGATTCATTTGTAAACTAAAATTTACAATTTATTTATTCTGATTTGTATAAACTTCTAAAGTAATTTTTACAGCATTAGAATACAAACTATCATTTTATAGGTGAATCCTGAAGACACTTATACCCATTCTAAATATATTCTACTTTAAACCCATCAACTTCATCAAACTTTCAAATGCGATGCTTTCTTCTTAATCTGGCATCAAGATAAAATCTCATTTTGACACAAAAGGCATTAAACTGCAATTAAAGGAAAGTTTGCTAAATCATTTAATAATACTGGTGTTATTGCCAGAAATATGGTACCGACAAATGCAAGACCAAGTCTTCAGTGAAGTGACCCAACTAACAAAAGAAAAAAACATTTCATATTATATAGATTCCACAATTTCTAGAGAAAGAAATTTTGAAAACATCATCAACATTTACAATTTATCAAATATTCAATTTCAAAGCTAAATCTATTAAACAAAACAAAAAAAAACTATATACACTTCCTAAACATTTAAACCAAAACTTCTCATAAATTGACTCATAGGATAGATTTGATAATCATTCTCAAACAGTAGTTAGCAATATTTATTCTGCTTCTTCTAAAATATTAATCTCTAATAAATATCATAGAATTTGTCAACATTAGTTCATATCAACTTGACCTGTTATTTTATACAGTTAAAGAAGCTATATTAGAGAAAATACTGCTAAGTTTGTTGTTGGATAAATTTAAAATAAACTGCAGCAGTAAGTACTGTATATAATTAATTATATATTTAGTACTAACACTTCACATACCAAACTATCTGAAACTGTCCCTATCTTTGATACAAAAACTATAAATTTGAAAGTGTTTATATTTTAACAGAAACATTCCAGAATAGTTTTTAGAATATATTCCTTAACACCTTATTGATTAATGAACATTTTATTTAGTTCATTGAATCCATTCGAATTCAGAATTATTTTCAAAATTACATAAAACACATTTGGTAGCATATTTTCATAAGAAATATTGTTACAAAACGATTAAATTAAATGTTATATTTAAATTTCTAAAGACTAAAGAATGTCTCGATATTGAATTAACTGTCAAACACCTTCTCTGGCCTCACAGTGTGTGCATGTGTGTGTGTATTATAGTATGGTGTGGTGTATTTATGAACCTCTCAACACAACATGTACTATCAACTGAAATTATTGAAGAAATAAATGTTTTGGTTTCCTAAGGGATTTTTCTTTTTTAGTTATTTTTTAATAAAGATTCTTTATAAATGTCTGTGACAATATTCCAAAATGAAACAGTGATCTTTTTGCACAAACCAGTTTTAATTTGGGTTTTGCTTTTTGTCCTCCATATCAACAAACCAATTACTAAAACAAGACAAACTATATTTGGAAATAAATGAAATTTTCAAAAGTAAGCTCATAATTATCAACCAAAAAAAGTGAATCAATTCCTTTCTGGGTTTTAATTTTTTTTTTTTTTTAAATACAAAACATAAAAGCCTTGTAAAATATAGTTGTTGGTTCCTACTTGCAGTGTGTGTTGACTACAAAGAAGCATATTGGGGGAGTAATGACATGACTGCAAACAACATGAGAGGTAGGTTTCTAAACAAAATGGAAACAGGAGTCAATAGCACCAAACTATAATGTGTGTATGTATATATGTATACACATATGTATATAAGTGCATACATATGTATACATATATTTACATGTGGACATGCAGAGCAACAGTAGCACAGCAACAGGTTGAAGACAATCAACTAAAGTACTGTGACACCCTCTACTTCTTAGGGCCTTTCTATTATTGCCAACACACCCCAATCTTGTGTCAGAATAACAAGAAGACTGACCATGCACCAAATAATAAAAGTGTGGCAAAGAAATAAATAAAAATAGCAAGATAGATTATCGGTGTCTTACCAGGGGCTAATCTTGTTGCGGTGGAAGAGGAGTTTTCCTGTAATTAACATCTAAATTGGTATGTGACCCACAACACAACATGCTTTAATCAGTCGTTAGGGAGGAAGATGCAGTAGATACAATTCACACCTTCAGATTCCCAAGCACCAGTAACACTCAGAGATTTTACTAGTGATTTCACCTTTTTTTTTTAACCAATCACATAGAAACAAATAATAACTGTAGTCCCTTAATACCACATTATGGTCAGTTTTATTGTTTAAATCATTCAGTCATTGTAAGTGAACCGAGTCCATTGTAAATTTTTATAGAAACTTCTGAGACTGGGGTACAATGCTTGATGGTTAAAAGTAGTTTGGCAAAAAAATAGAATCCCAGACCAAAATTCTTGAGATATAGTGTCAACAGTGCTCATATGGAATCAATGGTATCATGTTCTGGTTTTGTTTTTTGCCCCCACCCTCTCCTCCCAATAATGCTCCACTGAATTATTATATATCTCAAAACTTCCACAGCATCTTCCTCTCCAATCATGGAAACAATTCAAAGAATATTGAGAGAATAAAAAATACAGATGAAGTCAATAAACAACACAAGTAATTCAATCTGATAAAACAGTGTCTGCTTACAACTACTGAGGTCAAGGGGACAATGCTTCTACCCCCATGTTGTTTGGAATCACACAATACTAATTAGAAAATATACTTACCACAGCCAGAAACAAAACTAATTAACTTTAATTAATACAAGAAGGGATTTTGTTGCATTTTTTTTTTGTTTTTTCTTGAACTAGACTTTTTTTTTTTTTTGTCCATTTCATTGACTAGCAGAGGTAAGACAGATTTCTGTTTTTCCAAAGCTACCAAATGGAACAGAATGGTAATAACCAAAATATACAGAGTAAGAAGGGCATAGAATTCTGTAAAGGGAATTCAGTAGCAAAAAATATCAAAATATGTAAAATATATCAATAAAAAGAAAAAACCAATAAAACCTTTAAAGAAACATGGATGTCTTTAGAATAAATCAAATTCAAAAAAAGTCTTACTTCACTTTGAATATACAAACCTGTTTATATTTCAGCAATATAAAGACAGATTTTTTTTTTAATACATCCCACCACCATCACTCGAAAAGATTTTAATCTTTCTCTAATCATTTTCTTATAATCCTATCTTAATTAACACTCATTAATTAATAACAATGCATTAGTATTACAGCTCATTAAATCTAGCAATAATTTAATATATGTAATAAAATTTCTTTACTTTCTGCAAAGTTTTTTATTCTACCAGTTCTTATTCTAATTGACCAATATCAATATTATCCCAACCTTGATTCCCTAATTTTCTTTCTCTGAGACTTTCATATTCCTTTCTTCATAATTTACCTAAAATGGTAACTCCGATAACCATGAATTACAGGCATTTTAGAAAAACATTCAAAGGCCTAATAAAAGATATTCTATGTCTTCATCACAGACTAAGAGGATATTAAAGTTAGGACAAAATTTACACCCTCAGAGCTATATATAAATAACGGAAAGAAATACACACAATTTATTTTTATAACTGTTATAAACTGGTTTTTTTGTTTTTCTTACTTTCACACAAATTTGGAATGTTTACAAATTATATTCATACCATATTTGGTAGTACTCACATCAAACACATACATACAGAGAAAGAGAGTGAGAGAGAGAGAGAAAGAGAGACAGACAGACAGACAGAGACAGACAGATAGACAGACAGGCAGACAGACAGGTTTGGTAGTTTACAAAGATGTTGAAATTCACTATAGAAAAGTCTCTTGTAGGTAAAATAATATAATTATATCCCTACAGAACCTCTACGTAGTCAGAGGACATCTAGAAATAATAGCCAAAGTTACCACAAATTACACCTTACCACTTCTTTTTAAAAAAATTAAGGCACATAAAATATAAAGACATGATACTCCTAAGTGGGACCAACTCTGATCATAGATCTGCTTTATCAGGATTGGCCTAAGTCTAAATATTGGATTTTATTTGGTTTTATATTTTGTCAAATAAAATCCATTAAGTTCCATCTGAGATGACCGTGGCATTAAAAACTAAGTAAGAGACCAAAGTGATTGGTGTGAGTCAAGTTTGTTCTTTTTAGATGAATAAGTTACTGAGGCATTGTTTTACAGCCAGATGCCTTTCCTGTCACTAATGTTTACCTGTTTTCCAAGTAAGAGATATCTTGTTCTATGCAGCTTGAAAAGTGTGAAGTAATTAGATGATTTGTTGACAGGAGAACAGACAACAAAATTTCATAAAAGTGATTGTGGATGAAAACGCATGCGCGCGCGATATGGCCTACTTTCAGTTTTTGTCCATCAAATCCATTCACAAAGATATGGTCAGTCAAGGGCTATAGCAGTAAGACACTTGCCCAAGGTGGCACACAGTGAGACTGAACTCAAAACCACATGGTTGGGAATTGAACTTATTAACTACACAGGCATGTAAAATTTAGATATATATTGTGAGGTACCCTAACAACAAACTGTTTATCCCAGAACTAGCCATTAGCATAGAAATGGTAACCAACCTGATCCAAAGAAATAAAAACAAACCATTTCCCTTAGATATTGACCCTGTGGACAAACACAGGGTGGAAAATTTCTAATTAGGAAGCAAGAATTAGAAGTGATTCTTGAAAAAGTCGAACAGACTTAATGAAATATTATTTTTACACAGGAATAAGTTTAAAACTTCAACTAATTTCATCATTTCATGTGTAAGTTAATGTGTTTTAAATACTATAAGATATTCAAATGACAACAGCCAAGACAGACAAATTTCTTTGGAACTTCTTGTAGTAGAAAATTGGTTATTCAATCTCTAATCAATTTGAAGTTATCGTTTAAAGACATCCCTAAACAAATAGTACTTTCCATTTGAGTAAACCTTGGAACTTATTTACACAGACATAGACAACACACCTAAACAGATTTTCAGAGCAATAAAACATTTCAGAGCAATAAAACATTTCAAAAAATTCTTTATGGCTGCTGTTATCTGAAACATTACATCTCTTTGATTTTGTGAAATGACAGTAATTTAGCTTAATTAACTTGATATTTATTAATTTCAATCATGAAAAAATATATATATACTTTTCAGACCATTACCCATTTAGTTGGTAACCATTGAAATGGTTCCATCAAATGGTCATGCTCTGAACAGAAATAGTTCCTGTAAAATGATGGAAGACAAAAACAGTATGATTAATAAACATGTTCCGGACACCAAAAACAGCCTGAAATCATAGAATAGAGAATAAATGAGAAAGCCAGGAAAGAGGGGAAAAAAAAGAGAAAAAATATTTAAAACTCACCCTTAACTTTAAATACAAATGGGAAAATCAGAAAAGAGAAAAAGAAAAAAAAAACTTTAAAAAACTGTTGAAGACATGCTCCAACTACTTCCACAAGCAACAAAGGATGTAGAAACCATCAAGACAAAAGACATGTAGGGAAAACATGCTCCAGTCAGCTAGGAATGAAGAGATATCATCACATATAGTAAATACCATGCTCCAGCCAACATTCAAACCAATACACACACACATGCATGTGCATACACACCACACACACATACATACATACATACATACATACATACATACATACATACATACAGAGAAAGAGAGACAGACAAACAGAGAATTATTTTCCTTTCTTAAGTCAGTTCCTTACAAGAAGGAATTTATGTAATATTTCTATCTCTACCAAAACTATTTGTGAATGCAATTCAGAGGTTTCCAATCAAATAGGAAAACCTATATTTTAAGGTTTAGTAATTTTCTAATGAATTCCTATAAAAAAAAATTTACGGCGATCATTTTTTTTTCTCCAAATATTACTACTGTGAGTGAATAGTTTCATATAGTTGAATTGTACTTTAATAATATTTCCATGGTTTTATGGAATTAGAGGGAAATTAAGTAAAAACTATTCCTGTGGATTTTTTTAATTCAGTCAACAATAGCAAAAGTTTTGTTTTGATATGTTGATTTTTTAAATAAATTTTTTTATCGCAGAAAAGAAAAATTCCAGATCTCACAGTAAAAATCAAGGAACTAAATCCAAAGTATTCACAGAAAATCTGCTGGCATCCAGGAAATTTACCAATATCATTCCAAACCAAACATACATTTATGAAAGCCAACTAATCTCAAAGCAAATAAAATGCAGCAGGACATGGCTTGACAACAGCATGCTGAAGAAAGTTTAGATTTGAAAAAGAAGTATTGACCAAAACAAGAACAACCAAGACAATCAGTACAAGACAGTTCAATACCACAAACAACAACAACAGAGAAAACAACAAAAATCTCTTATTTTCATCAAATTATAAAACTGAAGTTTAAAAAAAGGAAAACAAAAAGTAATTCATGCAAAAACCAGAATCATGCAAAGACACAAAGAACAACAAAGACAATACATGCAAGGTGTGCAGGTGTTCACTAGAATTCATGCATATTGGTGTTGTAGGTGAAGAGGTGAAGAAGAAACACCAAAACAATATACTGTAGGGTGTAATGTGCTGAAGCTGCCACCAGCCACCATCCTGCAATGCTGCAACAGTCAATATTACCACCACCACCACCAGGACGATGGATTGGTTTAATAAGGGTCATGAAGAGCTATTATTTATATCTATTATGGTGCCGTTCCAATCCAAAGAATTCAAAGACACTCTTCAAATAAATGGAAGTACAGTATTATTTCCTCAATACAAAGTTGACTACTACCTAAAACTTTGCGATACAAAATAACCAGTTAATCAATATTTACAATATGGTATGATCAATAATCAATACATATTGCAGAGTTTAGATATTCTATATTCTACAGAGATCAAACTACATTATGTGCTTCTAATATAATGGTGAACAGTGGAATTCCTAAGCTCTGTGTACTTACAATATCCTGCAATATCTCTATAAAAAGTATGTCACTGTCTTGTAGTGTGTGTGTGTGTGTACGCGCGCACACACAAATATGTACATACATGCATGTGTGTGTGTGTTTTGTGTGCATCTCCTTGTCTTGACACTGCATGATAGTTGTCAATGAACATCACAATATCATACAAGCAATGTCCATTTCTAGTCTTCTATTAAATGTGTTCATCCAAGGGGAAATATTAGCTTGCTTGGAAAACAGGTGAGGATTGATGATAGAAAGTGCATCCAGCTGTAGAAATTCTAGCTCAACAAATTCCATTTGTCCCATCCAAGCATGGAAAAGTGGACACTAAAGCAATAATATACACACACCATTTTGTAGTAGTTAATATATGCTATACAATTTATAGTTGTTTCTAGTTGTGTTCATATCACCTAAGCTAGTAAACCTGCATTCCTATCTAGGCAATGTGCGCTAACTATGCATATTATTATATTGCAAAAGTGTTTAAGCCAGGAAGTGCAACGATGTGAAATTTAACAAAGAAAATCAAATTAAACTACCCAATACTATGATTATAACAAGAAAACTATCTGAGACCATCGTAAATGTGGAGCAGAACAAAAAGAAGTAGGGTAGCTAAATCACCTTAAATCTGCCACCAAAAAACAATGGGAGTAAATATTTAAATATTCTTATTTCAAACTGAATTGATTATTCTAATTTCACATTAAAAAGTTTCATTAGAAAATGTAAAAACCAACAACATCTAGATGAATTTAAATATTCTAAACAACAACCACCACATCAACAACAGACAAAAGAACATACAGTATCCAATAATAGTCTATATAAACCATTAATACTAACTGCAGAATACCTAATAATATTTAACCAAATCTTAATAAAAACAGAGTGAAGCTAGCTCAGACATTTTCTTAGTTTAATTTTTTTTTAAATAATAAAGTTAATAATGATGACTGAAATCAGTTCAGGAACAAATTTCTGTTTCTACCTGAAGAATCGAAAAACGAAAGGCAATGTTGAACTAGGAATTAGAATTGTTTCATCAGTTATTCTATTGCAAATTAAAATTAATTTTGTTGTTACTAATAATTCATTTTATGTTGAATCATGGAAAGTGATTAATGAGAAAGATTTCATATTGAATGGAAACTATTAATATTCCAAGAATTGTTCCTGAAAATATTGATGAAATCTGGGTGGAGCTGTAGATATATAGTCCCTCCTACCACACCAGTTGGGTGTTTTCTGACATGATTTAATGTGTGTGTGTGTGTGTGTGTGTGTGTGTGTGTGTGTGTGTGTGTGTGTGTGTGTGTGTTTACTTTAACCCACAGATAACTATGTGTAATTAGTTCTATATCAAGGAAATACAAAGCTACATAAAGTTAAATTTATATAACCCATGCCAGCATGGGAAACGGACGTTAAAGGAACATGATGATGATGGTATATATAAATACACACATGTATATCTATACATAAATCATATATAAGTTAACTAGTGTGTGTGTTTGTGTGTATGTGTAAACAATTTGAAATTCTACATTCAATTTCTCTGCTAAAAATCACCGCAATGTTTTCCAGGTTTAAAGATTTCCAAAGAAATAGAAATGTTAAACTTGTGTTTTAATATAAACCTTGTTCTTAAATTGAGATATAAGGATGTGAAAACCAAAGGACTTTTTAATTCTTTTCCCTAACGAACATAGCAAAATAATTATAATTTGCTTTTTTTTTTTTGTTGTTGCTTTTAAAAGAATCATTAATAATTAGAAAAGACTAAAAGGAGTAAGAAACTGATTAAAAGAAAAAAAATCTTCCAAAACCAAAGATTCTCTGGTTGTTTACCTATCTAAAGCAAATTCGAGCAGATCTTCATAGCTGACACTGTCGGAGGTCTTGTAGTTGGCAGACATTGGGGAGAGATCTTCGGAACTTTCATTATCAGAGTATTTCCACCTCGAAACAATCCCAGTTTTACACCAAAATGGGTCTTGATGGTTATAGAATCCCAACTGTTCTAAATTATACTGTACCACTTGTAAACGGTACCTCCTACGTGGGAAAGTGGAACACCCAGACTGTCCTGAAATCATGCTAGACGCTTCTCTAGAAGAAGAGTCATGAAGGGGTGGGACTAGGGTATGGGTTGAAATGGGAGGAGACAAAGAGGTCGGTGGTGTTGGCGAAGCTGACGACGACAATGCCGGTGACGTTGGAAATGGATGTGGCGATGGTGGAGGTGGAGGTGGTGGGGGGGCTGTTGTTGGCATGGGGCAGTAGTCCGTTTGGCAAGGAACAAACACATTATCATCGTCGTCGTCATCGTCGTCATCATCAGCATTGTTCTCATCAAAGTCTATTGGGGGTGGTGGAGCTGGTGGGAGAGAAGAAGGAATATCATGCAAAGAGTTAATAAAGATGGGGTGGGGTTTGGCTGGAGAGGTAGTGGTGGTGGTGGTGGCAGTAGTAGTGGTGGTAGTAGTAGTAGTGGTCATCACAGTGGTTGCAGCAGAGCAAGAGGCAGAAGAGTGGACGGATACAGAAGTGGAAACTCTGGAGTAAGAAGAGTCGCTATGGCGCAATAGGGGGTACTTCCTGGCCCGCGGCTTGGCGTTGAGCAGCTCATCCGGCCTCAACGGTTTACGCGGTGGCAACTGTGGTGGGAAACACTTATCTAGAGCAGGCATGCTTTCACTAGAACTGCTGTAGGTGCGGGGCGGTACCACAGGCGTGCGTCGTGGCACAAGATGAGGAGGCATTGAATCAATGATGTCACTTTTGTAGCCCCGAGACAAACTGATGGCTGCATGCTGAGAAATTGCTGTTGTAGAAGTAGTAGTAGATGTAGCAGTACAAGTAACAACAACAGTTGGACTAGTAAACTGTAACCTAGGCAACGGAAGAGATGGGGGTTTCATACCTTGTCCACGCCCTCCTCGAATAGGAATGGCACCGCCACGCAGCATTCGTAAAGGATTTGTATCAACTTCTTCATCTTCACCATTTGCAGTTGGAACAACTTTAGTTGGAATTCCTTGTGGTTCCCTTAAATTCCGGATATGAGAGTGATCCATACTCTCAGTGGACATAGCTCGTTGGTGATCCATTGAACGCCGAATTCGGCTCTCTCGAGCTAACTTACTCATAATTTCTCGAGGTGAAGGTTCTGCGAATTCTTCATCGAAACTCATCTTAGGTGATGATATGCCAAACCTGTCTGAGTGGCTATCAGATCTCCTATCATAACCTCCACCTAGTTTATCTCTTGATTCTGTCTCCAAATCCCGATCTTCAATAGATCTCTCAGAACTGGATGCTGGAGAAGACTCTTTACTAAAGGAAAACGAGTCAAGACTCAAATTATGATGTCCGTTCTCTCTATCGGCACTGTGTGCTCTCTCTACAACAGGTTCTGCTTTAGGAATAGCAGTAGGGGGTGGTGGTGGAGGGACATCCATTCTGGGTAATGGTTCTGACCGTTGTTGAGATTCAGATCGTTCTAATCTAGGTGGAGACTCTTTTCTAAAAGAATATTCAATCTTAGTTGGAGGAGGAATTTTGCTGGGGTGGGGGATACGGGAAGGGTGATCAGATTTCAGAGGATATTCAATTTTGCTTTCCATTTTTGGTAAGTCTGTTTTGGGCAAAATCTCTGGTTTAACTGCAATCTCTGGTTTGCTTTGGGACTCTGACTTGATGGAAGATTCAGTTTTATTAGGAAAGTCAAACTTAGGTTCACTTCTTGACAGATGATCAGTCCTAGGAGGAGTTTCAGGAAGAGGCGGTGCTTCTTTCGGTTGGTCTATTTGTGGAACAATATCTGGTTTGGGAGGTAATTCTGGTTTGGTTATTTCTGGCTTTGTAATTGACTCGATGCGAGGGGTAGGTTCTACTCTGTGTTCTGGACGTGGTTTGGGTATAGGCGGTGGCTCAATCTTAGACATAGCTGCCCGGGACTTGCTCAGTGGCTTTATGTCCGAGTCTTTTCTTGTAATTGTAGCAGTAGGAAGGGTAGCAGTAGAGGAAAATGAGCTGGATTCTGGTTCTGCTTTATTTGGAGATAATTCAGTACTGGTAAATAGTTCTTGTGAGAGAGATTCTATAGCTGGAGATGAGGGAGAGCTCTCTTTCCCTGCACCTTTCATTACAAGAATATTGTACGCTTCTTGAGACTCTGGTGGAAGATCATCATCGAGGTCGGCTTTCATTGCAATTTCTTCGGTAAATGTCTTTTTGCGCTCCTGTTTAGGACTCCGCTTCATTGATATCTTCAATTTCTGGATGAGCTTTGGAGAGTCTGAGCTGGTTTCAGATTTTGGACTCAGTTGATCATCGTCCATGTTCATTTTATTGCACTGCATGGCAAATTCATTTGCTAAAGCTATGGCATTATTAATCATTTTCTCATCATGAGCAGACATAGGTTTTACTTTTGCTTGCTTCTTTCCTTCAGATTTAGGCTCCCGGGGGGGAGTTTCCTGAAATAGAAAACACAAGGATACTAAGGTACACACACATGCTTACTACACAACACTAGCACTACTTTGGGGATTTTTTTTTTTTTTATCAGCCCACAATAATACCCAGAGTCTATTGATACTCAAACCATAATTCTCATCAATATATATTGGTAATTGGTTTCTAATTCCAAATATTGATTTTCTTCTATTTTAACCCCACTTTTAAATGTGAAAATATTAGAGAAGCTTTCGTTAACCAAAGAAATTAAATTTAAATAATTAAAACAATTGTTTTGACTAAACAAACCAGTCATTTTCAATTTTTCTAAATGTGTTTATCTATTCACAGCAAAATAATTGTGTGAAGGAATTGGTAGGAATGATTTTGAAAATAGAGAAGTGATTTTCAATTGAGTTAAAAGAGACAGAGTATGTGGTTCTTTAGTTTAACCACCATGGCTAAGGCCAGCTGGAACATTGTCCTTAGATTGTAAGAATTCAATTCTCTGGTTTTACTTTTCTTACTTTTTTATGTCAACTTAGTTTTTAAGAATTCCAGAACTATTCTATTGTTTTAGATAACTCAAATGAACTGTAAGATCAGAGGTGATGATATTGAAGACATGCTGAGGAGAAAAGAAATTTACAAGAAATTATGCCAAAAGAAAGAAAAGGCAAAATTGAGATGTTTGAGAAAATTAATAGGTAAAAAAAACAATTAGGTGAAGAAAGATAAAGATTAAAGAATGTGGATTAGAAAGATTGACCCATTAATGAGGTGTGTTAATCTTTGTCCAAGCCAAAAAGCTAGCATTTACCAAAACTTTGAGACATAGAACTCCAAGTCTCATTTCTATGCAAGCAGTGAATGATTATTGGCAATAATATAAACCAGTAAAATAATAATAATAATAATAATTTCTAATTTTGGCACAAGGTCAGCAAGTTTATGGGGAGGGGCAAATCAATCATATCGCTCTCAGTGCTCAACTGGTGCTTATTTTATCGACTCCGAAAGGATGAAAAGCAAAGTCGACCTCAGTGACATTTGAACTATAACAGGCCAAAAGAAATGCTGATAAGCATTTTGTCCAACGCGCTAACGCTTCTGCCATGATGATGATGATGATGATGATATAAGACAAACAATAAATGGTTAAGTGAAGTTAAGAGTGTTTGTGTGTTTTTGAATGGTTAACATTTGTCTTCCACACTGCAATCATTTTAGTTCCAACAAACGGTCTCAGATGAAATCACTTGCCTGGCAATTACACCTCTGAAATAGTAATAATGTTCAAGGTGAAATTTCTAACACCAAATTTCAAATACTCTTTTTTTCTTCTTTCAAATATATTGTAATGAAAGCAAGACAACCTTCTCCAAGTGGAGATTGCCATTTAGTTATTTAACTACATTCTAACATCAAGTAGTATTAATGGAATGACATCCAAACTAATATATAATTAAATAACAAAATATGAGCTTTATTAAAAGAAAAAAAAACTGTTGTATTTTAGGGAAAGGATTAAATTGAGACAAAACAGCAAACAGGAAGATTAAATAAATTAATAAAACACACGTATACCTGCAAAAGAGAAACACAAAATATTTCAAAGCTATATTTTCTGTGCCATTCCCAAATTCCTTAGCCTTAATTGAATTCATTTCTAACCATATCCATTAAACAATTCATTTAACAAAATATTTATGAATGTAATAATATTTCTGGTGGAATCAGTAAGGAAGAGAGAGCAAGATTTATCAGTATATAATTAATAACCTGAAGGTACAACAGCCTCAACAACCAAGATGATGACACTAGTCTAAATATAAGAACATCATCATCATCATCATTTAGTGTCCATTTTCCATGGTAGCATGGGTTAGACAGTTTGACTGGAGACTGGCAAACCGGAGAGCTGCACCAGACTCCAGTCCGTTTTGGCTTGGTTTCTACGACTGGATGCTCTTCCTAACACTAACCACTCCAAAGAGTGTACCAGGTGCCTTTACCGTGTCACTGGCATGGGTGTTTTTAACGTGTCACCGGCACGGGTGTTTTTAACGTGTCACCAACACAAGTGTTTCTAACGTGTCACCAGCACAACATGTGATAATAATCATAATTCCTCGTTTCAGAAATTCAGACAATTTATTCCAATTCTGAACTATTTATACATTTACTTTAGCTCCACAATTTTTAATCTTCTGATTTAAATTTTGTCAGTGTTGTACCTTACAGTTAAACCTCAAGTGACAATAAATGCTGTTTAAACTATTTATGGACAGCACTAATATGCCAACGTTAACTGAAGCCATTCTGGGGCATTGTAAAGATGGAAAACCATTGTCATATTTAAATCAAATATTCTGACCTCAGTTGTTGCATTACACAGTGAAATGACAGCAGTCCTTACAGAATGTGTTGTATAAAACTAAATGGTTAACAGATGATAGTGATATACTGTGGAACATTGAATGATGCAAAGATGAACTGACATAACTAACTTAGCTACTCAGTTTACCTAAAGTTTTCTGTACTATTAACGTCTGAATAGAGCCAAGCCTGCACAGAGCCAACCTGGGACTACACAACTTCTAATACATTTAAATAGATTTATAGTATGTTATGGAGTGTATTATATATTAAACATCTCTTCTTCTTCTTCCAAAGTTTAAAATCCGGTTTTGTCCCCGTGAACAGGGGTGGCCGGATTCACCTCACACTCGCA
>JAOPUL010001697.1:32792643-32803821 GCA_027564515.1 Octopus rubescens
TTGCATAGTTTTAGAATGACATTGTAGGATAGTGTTAGAGGCTGGATCTGGCTAGTTTGAACATAAAACAGGTAAAACACGTGGGTCAGATATGGCAGAGTTAAATAACGAATTATAATAATGGTTTCAAAGTTTGACACAAGGCCAGCAATTTCGGGGGAGGGGCTAAGTTGATTACATCGACCCCAGAGCTCAACTGGTATTTATTCTATTGACCCCAAAAGGATGAAAGGCAAAGTTGACCCCAATAGCATTTGAAATTAGAATGTAAAGACAGACAAAATGCTGAAAGGCATTTTGCCCGATGTGCTAACGATTCTGCCAGCTCGCTGCCTTAATAATGTATTAACACATAAATATTATATGAATGTTAAAATTCATAATTTAACCTAATTAAATGTCTAAATGAATAAATAATTTATTGTAATGTTGTTGGCATTATGAAGGGCATACAGCCGTAGAAACCAAGCCAAATCAGACTGGAATCTGGTGCAGCCCCCGGCTTGCCAGCTCCGGTCAAACCGTCCAACCCATGCCAGCATGGAAAACAGACGTTAAAGGATGATGATTTTAGAAATTTAAAGATTAGTTTCTGCTCCTAATCAAAGTAGCAGCAGTAGCAGGTTAACTTCTATTAAAACATAGTATTTTAGTTTGTATGATTCTACAACATATATTAATCTCTCCAACATCTAGACTCCAATACAGTTTCACTAAATGACCTTTCAATAGATACAAATTTAAAGTTTTGCTTAAGCAACAGTTTCAATTAAGCAACTAGCCGTCTCTTTTCAAGTTCAATTCATCATCAGGCCAAGCTAATTAATCTTATCTAAGCCACTTATTCATAACTGAATGCTGTGTATATTTAAGGCCATTAGTCACACACTTTCCAGGTCAGTAATATGAAACGTACTACAGCTTATAAACAGGATTAAAATCCATCATTCATTTGATATCTAATTAATTACATTATATTTGATGCCATACCATAAAGGATTGTTTCTTCACATTAATTTTCTATTTTTCAATATCAAATTTATTATTGCTAAACACCAACATTTCTCACCATTGTAAATAAATTTCACTTTTCATAGGGAATATTTACCAATGATTGTGTTTGAAACAACATATGGCTATCCTGTTGTAATACACAATTTAATCTATCCTACTGTTGTAATACACCATCAATACAGTTTCAGTCAACCTTACTATTACAATGCGAAAACTGAGAGTAAAATTTTGAACTGAAGTTAGTTACCCTTTCTTGATAGAGAAGTTCTTGGTAACTCAATGGGGCTGGTCTTAGGTTCAATGAATGCAACCGTCTTCGTAGCATCAAAGAGCCCACATTTGCCTGTATCCAATGCACCTTTCCAGAACTTTGAAGGAGCATTTTCTGGACTGCAAAAACAAAAGGAAAACAATTTAGTCAAACATAAATAAATAAAAAATTATTGACAATTTATAAAAATATGAAAATGAGCTATGTTCACCAGATCTATACAAATATCTAACACAGTTGGAGAGATGGCCCAGTGAATTTCTTAACTTTTAAAGAATTATAATGTGTGTGTGTTTAATTTATACACTCTATGGAATATTTTGTAAGTTTCCCAGTGTAATGACAATCTACACCAACAGATGATATTGAATGATATCTAAGCACTCAATCAGAGCATGTGTGGTCTTGCTGTATAAAAAAAAATTGAATCTAGGTCAAAATTGCAATCGTTTAGCTGTTAGTCACACATGTTTTCTCTAGGGTTTAACACCAACAAAATTGTTTTAAAAGTTATATATATATATATGAGTGTGTAAATTATGTGTGTGTGTGTGTGTGTGCGTGCGTGCGTGTGTGTGTAAATTGAGAGAGAGAGAAAGATATGAAAACCATTCTATCACTGGGGTACCACTAAAGGTGGTTTCCTTATTTATTTAGAGCAGAAATCCCCAACCTGTGTCTCAGGATAATTCAGAAAGGGTCACCAACGCAGAAGTGTTAAGTTTTGAAATATGATAATGAACTAATCCAGAAAGATGTTCAACAGATTTATGCAGATATGTAATACAGCTGGAAAGATTGCCAAGTTAATTTTTTTAACAAATTTTAAACAAATATACTGTATGTGTGTTTGTAGTATATATATGCTCTATGGAGTACTCTGTATGCATTCATCTCCCCCTCTCCCTGTACATATATGTATGTGTGTGTGTGTGTGTGTGTGTGTGTGTGTGCATATCATCATCATCATCATCATTTAGCATCCGTTTTCCATGCTGGCATGGGTTAGACGATTAGACTGGAAACTGGCAAGCTGGAGAGCTGCACCAGACTCCAGTCCATTTTGGCTTAGTTTTTACAGTTGGATGTCCTTCCTAACACCAACCACTCCAGAGAGTATACCGGATGTTTTTAACATGTCCATGGCACGGGTGTTTTTAACATGTCCATAGCACGGGTGTTTTTAACATGTCCATAGCACGGGTGTTTTAAGCACGTCACTCTGAACGGCAAGTCAAGTTGTCTGCAAGCAATCCATTTCATCTCAATCTCTTCAAACAAGTTGGGTGGAACAGCACTGAAGCAACCCCCTAGAATGGCAATAATGCCACTGATCCCACAGGCGTGACAGGCTGGCATGCACCTTGAGGTTGAGGTGCTTTTGGAAAACAACTTGGATCCGACTACAATTCCAGCTTAGAGGCGTTCAGCCATTGTTGTTGAGAGGCAGCCTGGCACCATCATTCCATCAATCAAGCACAAAAACCATTGCTCTGATCCCGTGGTTCGTCTCATACTGGAAAGAATTGCCATAGCCAAGTTGACATTGCTGGCACTCACTTTAGGTTGGCAAAAGCATCAGTGGCAAGGGACAATTTGTGAGCATGCTGCCACTGCATACTGAATCCCTGACAACTCAAGGCATAGCACACACACACAAGGCACCAGTAGGTCACAAACAATATATGTAAAGAGAGAAAGAACTACTGCTATTTCTGAGTTCTAAAATACAAAAAATGTTGAGTAAAAGAAGTGTCTCTATATAGTTGCTTGGCCTGCTAGAAATAAGAGCCAAATCTCCTTCATATTACACAACCTATAGTCCTAGAAGGAAAGATAGTTAGGTAATGTAGTCTGAGATGTACAATGTTCAACAAAAAGTATAGGATAGTCATGGCTAGAACATCTTTTGAGCATAGGATTGCTCAAGTAGAATTGACCCGAGACTAAACAGCAAACAACACATAAAAATGAAAATTAATCCAAGTCAAGTTAAATGTTAAGAACTTTATATTAAACAGAAGTGAAATAATACAAAACTTAAATACTAATTTTAGAAATATTTAACTTAGGTTTGGTGATGTGCTGGTGACACGTTAAAAACACTCGTGCCGGTGATACGTTGAAAACACTCATGCCAGTGACACATTAAAGGCACTCAGTACAGAAGGGCATTCAGCTGTAGAAACCATGCCAAAACGGACCGGAGTCTGGTGCAGCTCCCGGCTTGCCAGTCTCCAGTCAAACCCATGCCAGCATGGAAAATGGACGCTAAATGATGATGATGATGATAAAAAGAGCTAATTTCAAAACATTGATTCACTGGAATAATGAATATAGATCCTACCTAAAAACATCATTGAGAATAAAAATATTGGATTGGTTTTAGCTGGAGTGACAAATAAATGAGAGAGTTACTGGGTTTTTAAAAAAAAGAAAAGAAAAAGAATTTTTAAAAATCACATCTTCATTCAATGTCTATATTCCATGCCAGCATGAGTTGGACAGTTTGACAGAATCCGACTAGCCTGAGGGCTGTGGTGGTCTCCAATGTCTGCTTTGATATGGTTTCTACAGCTGGAAGTCCTTCCTAATGCCAACCACTTCAGAGTACGGAATGCTGTTTTTTTTTTTTCATGGCAGCAGTACTAGTGAGGTCACCAAGCACTCACAAGACAAAACTTGACAGAGTGGGGGTGCAGTATTGAGGGAGGTAGCTTTGTGTCAGGTGTTGAGGAGCTAAAGGAGGAAAGAGGGGCAGGAATAGTGGTGTTGCTGTAGAGGAAAGGGAGAAAGGATGGTAAAGCTAAGGTGTCAGGGTGTACCCTGGAGACAAAATTGGAGCAGAGAATCAAGGATGGTTGGTTGGCTAGATAGGTCCATGAGAATGTGAGGGTAGAGATGGGTAGAGATGAGGAGAGATTTATCTTTTACTTGGTTCAGTCATTAGACTGCAGCCATGCTGGGGCATCATCTTGAAGAATTTTAGTCTAACAAAACGACCCCAGTACTTATTTTTTAAAACCTAGTACTTATTCTATCAGGTTTGTTTCTTTTGCCAAACTGCTAAGTTATGGGACATAAACACAGGCACAAAGACACTCACACACATACATATACACATATACAAACATACACATGTAATAGGCTTATTTCAGTTTCTGTCTGCTCATAAGGTTTTGGTCGACCTGAGGGTATAGCCGAAGACACTTGCTCGAGATGCCATGCAGTGGGACTGAACCTGAAACCATGTGATTAGGAAACAAACTTCTTACCACACAGTATAACTTCTTACTGCAGTATACTATTCTTTATTTTAAATTTAAAGTTACTTTAGTATTAAATTGTTTCAGAAATGACTTCTTAAAATTTTGAAAATGTAGGTATTAAAAGTTGAAGAACTAAAACAGTTGCATCAACAATACTTAACAGAAAACAGCAAAAAACTTAGGTAAAAACCTGGTCAGAAACTAACAGTGCAACTAAAATGAATTAGAAATTGCAGGTACTTACTTCTTATCTAAAATAACAATGGTGTCATAAGCCTTAAAAACTAAATATTCATCACCAGCAGAGGTTTCTGGAGAATCAGCAACTGCTTTTGCCAGAGATGGGCGCATCTATAAAGAACACAAGAACATTATTATGAAAAATAGCTCACCGACAAAGAGTGGATCAATTATATGAGAAAAAGAAAAGAAAAATAACCGTCAAATCATTTTTAAAATTCATGGGATGGTAAATAAACTTACCTTTGGCTGTTTCAAAAATATTTCACTGAATGTAGGCCTATCCTTTGGGTCATCTTCCCAACACGACTTCATTAGGTCAAAGTACTCCCTGGGGCAAAGATCAGGTCGATCTAAGCGCTGACAATTTGGTTGATCAACAGCTTCGAGAATCTTTAGTAGAAAAACAAAAAAAAAAAAAAAATTTTAATAATTCCAAAATTCCCTTTAAATCTTCCTAACATTATCCTCCAGTTAATGTTTCTGCTAATTTTTCATAATCTTTCCCAGACAAACCCTAGGCCCTAAACTAATGTAAAACTGTAAAGAAGGTTATATCTCAAAGGGACACCTGAACACCCATGCCAGCATGGAAAACGAATGTTAAAGGAGGATGATGATGGATGATGATACCAAACCACCCGAGGCTGTCCCTGGCGGTATGATACCAACTCAGTGGCATTTCACTTGTCTCTACATTCTAAGTATTTTGCCCAGCATGCTAACAATTTTGTCAGTTCATTGCCTTAATAATAATAATGGTTTCAAATTTTGGCACAAGGCTTGCAATTTTGAGGGGAAGGGAATAAATCGAAACCACCAACCCCAGTACTTGATAGGTATTTGTTTTACTGACCCCCAGAAGAATGAAAGGTAAAGTTGACCTCAATGGGATTTGAACTCAGAATGTAAGGATCTGGAATATCATAAAGCATTTCTCTCAAAATCAGTAAGTGAAAATGTAAATGACTGTAACAGTGAAAGAGGAAAACAAATATACTATAAGGGATTTAATGACAACTCCCAAAAAAATTTTTAATTTCTCAAACATCCATCCCCCCCACCAACACAGACATGACTAGAGCTGACCAACGCAGTGGATAGATGTCTTAAATAAGTTTTTAGGCAGAAGAATTGAGGGCAGTGCCTATGATTTTACCGAACCTCCCTAAATAATAAGGTTCATACAGGTGACATTCAATTTGAGCATCTATAGGTCAGTGTTTACAACAAAAATATGAGAAGAGAACCCAGAAGACTGTGGCCCAGACAGCAAAGCATCTAGGTGAATTGAGAAGTTGATACACACTATAAGTGAGGAGGGGAAGAAAGACAAATGGGTGCCAAGGGTGTTTGAAGTAGGGGCCACATGAAGCTAACTAGTTTAACAGAACACAGGCCCAAGCAGCAGCAGCAGAAAGGGAAGATAAAAGTACAACTGGAAGTTGTAGCATGTTAATAAGTAAAAAAAATTTACAATCAACTAGTCCTCTTCTGAATAAATCTTATGGTTGTGGAAGAACAGGGTTAGCAGTAATGTCCCAGACATGTTAGCATGTGGGTCAGACTTAACCTTTATACAGGGCCAGCAATTGATAAGAGCCTCAAATATTTTCTAACCCTGATGAGGAGGCTTGATTTAGGAAACTTTTTAAGGATGAATCTTAATGATGTTCTCTACACTAAAAACAACGGAAGATTTTCAAGAGCTCCGTCCCTCCACCCACTCAAATATGTCACATAATTTCCTTCAAAAGTAATGCTTATTCATTCACATTGTTTTGAATTAATCATGCATTATCCTGTAGCTTTAGAAGTTTGATGAGGTAACTTAATTTTTAGAATGATATTGTAAGGTTGGTTTGAGAGGCCAGATCTGGCCAGTCTAAACATAAAATAGGTAGAATATTTCAGCCGAATATGGCCGGTTTAAATGCTAAAGGGTTAAAATTCTATAAAAATAAATGTCAAATGATATTGTTGAATGAATGAGTCCCTTCTAATAATGATAGGCTGAGAAATTAATCATGTGGTTTAACATTTTATCTCAACTTCCTCTTAAAAAAAAAAAAAAACAATTTTTTTTTTTTTTGTTAGTAGACTTTCATATTGTTAATTGCCATTCCTGTCTTTAACAGACCATAGCTAGTTATTATGAAGATCTTAACTAAATTAATAGCTCTCCATACACTGTGGAATGTAAATCATAACATTTGAACAATTCTATCAACTGATGGGTTATAATTAACACATACCAACACAGATTCCGTATGTTTCTCGTTATTTGTAGGTTGTTTAATGTACACTCCCCTCTTTAGAAGTGACCCACACATTGTTAGAGGGTGACAATGAAGATGATCGCTTCATTTCAATTGTATCAAATAGACAACATGTACGACCGCAGGCATGTAAACTCTTTAAATACATTAAATAGATGCAATTTTTCAAAAAAATAATTAATATTTCTCTAAAGATAATTACTAAAAAAATTTTTTTAAATCAACAAAAAATTTCAAAAAGTTTGTAGCAACGCACCTGGTTTCCAGTCATTCCAGCCCAAGGCTGGAATCCATATGTGAACATTTCCCAAAGAGTAACTCCATATGACCAAACATCACTCGCAGATGTAAACTTCAAATAATTGATACACTCTGGAGCACACCTGCAATTAGAGAGATGAACACAAATTATAATACAGGTGTGTGTGTGTGTATATATATATATATATATACACACATATATATAATAGTTATAGGCTTTAGAGAAGAATGTTATAAGGGAACAACAGTGTTCAATTTCAGTCATTCTTTGTATTAACTCTTCAAAGTTTTTTGTTTTTTGTCACTTGCAAAACAACACAAAGTGCTCTCAACCATACACAGCTACACCAACTCAAAATAATAGAGGTATGTAAAAACATGAAAAGGGTGTATACTAATACAAACAGATGTGTGTGTGTGTGTGTGTGTGTGTGTGTGCACATGCGTGTGCATGCCTTAACACTAAATTGACAAAGAGTGACATCCATAGTAAAGTAGAGAGTTAAGTCTCTAACCCCAGGAAGGAAATATAACATAGAAGACAAACCACTACAACCCACTGACCAGATCTGTGTGGACAGAGCAAGGTTCCAGCTAACCAGTAGGTGACATGGTGGTGGAATGGTAATGTAGACAGTGTGATAAGAGCTAAGAGACAGGCCTGGAGAAAATTGAAGTCGTCCAACCCATACTTGCATGGAAAACGGACGTTAAATGATGAAGATGATGATGATGATGATGATGGTGATGATGATGATGGTTGTGGTGGTGGTGGTGCGAGGCACAATATCAGGTAAGTAAAAGAATAGCTAGACACTTAACTAGCAGGGATTCAAGGAGAAAGTAAGAGGTTTGTAATGAGATCAGAGAATATTTTCCAGATTATGAAATTGTGTGTTGATGAGAATGGGGATGTCTTTGGTGGAAAATGTGTTTGGAATGATAAGTGGAGCGTAATCACCATCGGGTATGTCAAGAGGAAATACTAGTAGAAGAGGTTAGTAAATGAGGAGAATGTATGAAGGAAAGAGAGGGGAACAACAGCAAGTAGATCCAACTAAAGGACCCAGCAGCTGTTGACAGTTGAAAGAACCATTTATTTTTAATAAGAGCAGAGAAAGTAGCTGAACCAACAGGAAGGAGCAGAGGATTATTGCCTGAGATGTTTGTTGAAAGTATCTGACAATGGTATTGATACACTGTTCCCAATAAAAAGTGTTTCTGTATCATTGTCAGGACAAAGGAGGTGTTTTAGAAAGAAATAACTACAGCTGGACCAAATTATAAATGTTCAGGAACAATTGAGTTCAAGCCTGGCTGTCTCCATGATGCTGATTATCAAGTTCTCACAGCAGAATCAGTCAATAATATTTAAAGGTAAAGTTCCAAACATGCATGTAAATAGAGCCTAGAATTACAAGATCTAAAAGTAAACCGGGCAAAAACATGATACAGCAGAAAGTATACAGAATTCTATGACTATCTAAGAAGAGTCTATGTAGAAAAGGTGGATGTAGGAACTGTAAAATCTGTATTCATTGTAAATTAGGAATCCACCAGAAATGTACTGGGGTCATTCCCTGATTGGCAGAAAAGAAAGGAAGGAAATGGTATGTAGAAAATACATATGAAAGAAGTTGGCATGAAGAAGAGCCAGGGAATGAATACTTTCAAATGCCTGGATGGCTCTCTAGAAGTACTCAGAAGGTTTCCTACAAGTAGTCGACAGCATGTTACCTAGGTGGGCCAAATGAGCAGAAGTAGGAGTTCTGAAAGCATAGTAACCAAAGTAAAAATGGGAAAGGAAAAGTTCAATGAAATATTACTTCTGATGACAACAAAGGGTTTCTCAGAAGACAGATTGTGTGACCCCCACCACCACCTCATTTCAGCATGTCCAAGCATGGAGAAAATATATGTTGAAAAATCACGGTGATGAATGGACATCAAAAATCTATCGTTTCGAAAAACAAGAAAATATGAAAACTTCATAATCTATCATTTAGTTACATTCCATAAATGTTGTTTTCATACCCTCTCACCTTTTATCCATACATACAGTCTAGATGAAATGCAGTTTGGTTTTGTGCCAGGGAGAAGTACTACTGATGCTATATTCCTGGTAAGGCAGCTGCAAGAGAAGTACTTCTCCAAAAATAAACCCCTGTATCTAGCTTTTGTTGACATGGAGAAGGCATTTGACAGGGTTCCCCCGCTCCCTTATCTGGTAGTTAATGCGGAAACTCCGGAATTGATGAATGGCTGGTGAGAGCCGTACAAGCCATATACAGGGCTGCTGTCAATAAGGTGAAAGTTGGCAACGAGTATAGCAATGAATTCAGCATCAAAGTAGGAGTGCACCAGGAATCAGTGCTCACCCCCCACCTGTTCATAACAGGCCATAACAGAGGAATTTAAGACATGCTGCCCTTGGGAAATCATCTATGCTGATGACCTTGTTCTTATAGCTGAGTCACTCTCAGAACTAGAGAAGAAATTTCAAGTGTGGAAGCAAGGTCTGGAATCAAAAGGCCTTAGAATTAACTTAGCTAAAACCAAAGTAGGAAAACAGACAAGTCACAAATCCCTTCGTGGAGATGGCCCTGCTTGATTTGTAGAAAAGGTGTAGGTAGGAACTCCATAAAGTGTACGCAATGCAACCTATGGACACATAAGAGGTGCAGTGGTATCATGGGTCAATTAACAGGAAAAGTAGTCTTTGTGTGTGGTAGATGAGTGGGTACAGTAATCACTAGGAATGTACAAAGAATAGACTCTGTCAAATGCCCAGGGGTTATCTAGAAATAGTAGATAGCTTCCATTACCTGAGTGACCAAATCAGCAACAGAGGAGCCTGCTCTGAGAGTGTAGCTGCTAGAGTAAGAATGCACTGGGCGAAGTTCAGACAGTTTCTACCTTTGTTGGTAACAAAGAGTCTCTCTCTCAGAGTGAAAGGCTGACTGTATGATGCCTGTATGCGGACAGCCATGCTATAGGGCTGTCGCTGCAGAGGATGTGTGAAGGCTTGAAAGAAACGAAGCTAGTAGGCTCCGGTGAATGTGCAATATTAGTATGCTTGTACGGCTGAGTGTGAGTGCTCTAAGAGAAAAACTGGGTATAAGAGATATCAGATGTAGTGTGCAAGAGAGAAGACTGTGCTGGTATGGCCATATGATGCATATGGAGGACTGTTGTGTGAAGAAGTGCTGATCTCTAACCGTGGAAGGATCCCGTGGAAGAGGAAGACCCAGGAAGACGTGAGATGAGGTGTGAAAAATGATCTTCAGATGTTGAGTCTCATGGAGGTGATAACTAGTGACTGAGACTGTTGGCAATCTGCTGTGCTTGAGAAGACTCGGCAAGCTTAGTGGATTCAAAATTGTGGCCAGTACTGGTGACACTCGTGCCAGTGATACATCAAAAACACTCGTGCTGGTGACACGTTGAAAACACTCGTGCCAGTGATACATGAAAAACACCCATGCCACTAACACATTAAAGGCACCCAGTACACTCTCTCGAGTGGTTGGTGTTAGGAAGGGCATCCAGCCATAGAAACCATGCGACAGCTCTCCGGCTTGCCAGTTTCCACTCAGACCATCTAACCCATGCCAGCATGGAAAATGGACTCTAAAGGATGATGATGATGAACCTCGAAAAGATGAAAGGCAAAGTCCACCCCGGTGGCACTTGAACTCAGACAATAAAGACGAATGAAATACTGATATGCATTGGTCTATATATACCCCGGTCCTTATGCCTGTCTGTCCCCCTGGTCTATATGCCTTGTCCGTCTCTGGTCTACAAATGCCGTTTGCCCCTGGTCTATGTGTACCCCGGTCCT
>JAOPUL010001697.1:32854876-32879697 GCA_027564515.1 Octopus rubescens
TCCGGGCAGTTTTATTTTTTACGAATAACCACACGCACTATATACTTCACTTCTGTTTTATTAATAATCTTACTTTAGCGTTCTTTAAAGATTCCAGACAAGGAACACTAAAGTAAGAATAAAAATAAAGCCGAAGTGAAGTTCGTGTGGTTAGTTGGCAAAAAAAAAAAATGACAATCCGGAAATATAACCATATCTGTTCCAACACAGGATTTCACATCAGGAATTTCGCAAAACAAATACATAAACGTATAAATATATATGTGTGTGTGTGTGTGTGTGTGTGTGTGTGTGTGTGTGCGCGTGTTTATACATACATTATACACGCATACATACATGCATACATACATACACACACGCAAACATATATATAGTTCTCTTTCTCCTTCACCCCCTGGCGATTCGTTTTGCCTAGTTTTGAGATATACAGTTTGTTTTTAACAATGTACGTCTTTGAAGACACCTTTCCCTGGAAGAAATACAGCAACCTCAAATCATTTAAACAATACACATACATTGAGTGTGACGTCAATAATGTTTATATTATTAGAACTGCACCTAAGGCGGCGAGCTGGCAGAATCGTTAGCACGCTGGGCAAAATGCTTAGCGGCATTTAGTCCGTCTCTACGATCTGAGTCCAAATGCCGCCAGGGTCGACTTTACCTTTCATCCTTCCGGTGTCGATAAAATGAGTACCAGTTTAACACTGGAGTCGATGTAATCGACTGAACCCCTCCCCCAAAATGGCAGGCCTTGTGCCTAAATTTGAAACCATTATATAATATATATAACATTAGATTATACATGCATAAATACATACATACACCTCCACAGCTTATTAAATTATATAGAATTTTTTTTTTAGTTTCATCAATATAGTTGAGGTTTTGGTGTACCCTGGTCCATTGGTGACCCCTTGACCCTGTATAAATTTCTATTTATATAATTTGTATCTATCCCTGTAAGTATATATACATGTATATGGTTGGTAGACAACTCAGTTGCCATGTATAAATATCAAAAAATAATATCCATTTCTTTGCAGAACATAGTTTCAATCTATAAACCTCTGGTTTATGGGCCCAGCATGCTTCTACTGCGCCACTCTGCTCAATGAGTGATGAAACAAATACATATAGTGTATTAGTTCTTATTTTGTCTATTCTGGGTTCCGTTACTTTTATTACATCATCCATCATATGTTATTTATTTATTTATTTATTCATTTCTATGCAGTGGATTGTGTCAAATGCACAAAATATAGTAACTACACACAATTCATGCTGCAACCCTGGGATGTTAATTTTCTTACTGAAAGGCAACATTTCACTCTGGCGATACTTCATGAGTCACGTTTGATAAACCACATGCATAGATCTATGCGTTGCAAATTTTTCCGGGTATCTCTTCATTTGCCATTTTCAGACCAGCCAGAAGTAAAACAATTCCCTAAATGTTTCTCATCTTTCTCCAGTACAGCAGAGTAAGTGAGCTTGCTAGTTTAATACTATAATTATTATCAATTCTAAAGGATTTAACCCTTTAGCATTCAAACCGGCCATATCCGGCCCAAATATTCTGTTCAAACTGGCCAGATCCAGCCTCTCACATCTACCCTGCAATGTCATTCTAAAACTAAACAATCACATCTTCAAAATCTCAAAGCCACACGACAATACAGAATTAACTTTCAAAAATGTGAATAAATAAGTATTACATTTGACAAATGATCTGAATGCTAAAGGGTTAAACTGCTTCAATGATTTCTTTTAAACAGACACACGATTCTTGCATTGAGAGTTTGTTATAAAGTAAAATGTTTCAGTTTTAGGGCCCAGTTTGAAAAGTTAACAGAAAAAAGGGCATCTTAAGTGTAATAACAATTGCTCCAATAGTATGCATACCGAATATATAGAAGACTCCTATACAATAAAACATGGAAAAAGGAAAAAAGAAAATGGTGATAGGAATACATCAAAGTTTTATGGAGATTTCCTTTTGTAAACTTGAAATATGAAAGACAAAAGTCAAGTCTGTTAAGATTGATACTCTTGATGCCAAATCATCCAAGACTGTCCCTGGTTCTATAATATACAAACTTTGTTTTAAAGTGATCTAAATTAAAGTCTTCCATTGAAATTTCATGTTCAACTTAATAATGACAAAATTATTTTACTAAATTCTTCATTGTTTTGAAAATTATCAGAAACAAAGGCAGTGTATTTCAACAGAAACCATCATCATTTAACGTCCGTTTTCCAGGTTGGCATGGTTGGACGGTTTGAGAGGAACTGGCAAGTCGGAGAGCTGCACCAAGTTCCAATTGTCTGTTTTGGCATGGTTTCTACGACTGGATGCCTTTCCTAATGCCAACCACTTTACAGAGTGTACTGGGTGCTTTTTATGTGGCACCAGCATGGGTGCTTTAAGATTCAAGAGAATGGCCAATTGATTTCTCTACTTTATGTTCTGTCATATAATAAATCAGTAATAATGCTGAGGAGGAAGAGAAAGAATGATGATGATGGCAATAAGAAAAAAATATGATAATAATAGTATTGATAATAATAATAATGATGATGATGATGATGATGTCAACAAAAATAATAGCAGCTATTTCATTAGCAAAGCAATTTACCAAAAAATTAAATAAAGAGAAATGTAAGGTTACAAATAACTCAGACAATAGAAATGTTAATTTTTTTCTAATTTGAAAGAAATGTTAACGAATCCATTTACCTTGTCATTATGTCTTCTACTTCTGGAAGCTGATCCTTCTCTGTTGCTTCTTTTCACATCATCCTGACAATAAAAATATGTTAAAATATTTAGACATGAAAACAAACAAGAACAATTATGTTTCTGAAGGAAAACAAGTAACAAAAAGTTATCAAAGCTGTAATCTGCCATGTCTTGTGTGTTGTAGCTGGATGTGTGTTAATATCTTTTATCTTTTACTTGTTTCAGTTATGGGACTGTGGCCATGCTGGAGCACCACCTTGAAGGGTTTAGCTGAACAAATCGATGCTAGCAGTTATTTTTTTGGGTTTTTTTAAAGTCTGGTATTTATTGTACTGATCTTTTTTGCCAAACTGTAAAGTTACAGGGACATAAACAAACCAACACTGGTTGTCAAGTCCAATGGCTGAAATAAGAAAAAAAAAGTGAAAAATAAAATTAAAATAGGGTAAAATGATAGTCCCTCTTTCTTTGGGGTTGCCTTGTAGTGAAGAGAAGTTAGAGAAAGCAGATTTCAAAGGTTAATAGATAACTAAGTAAGTGGTTTAGTTGGCAGTTTGAATCCTTTCACCTGTGTTGAGCTGTGCCCAAACGTTCAGTCACCCACTTAGCTATAGATATTTACTACAGAATGCTCTGTGCTTCACTATTGTAATTAATGTTAACACTTTTAAAAAAAAATTGTTGAGTGTTTTGATGGCTTGCAGTGTTGACCGTCAACCAGTTCAAGGCAGCATTGGACAGGAGCTGGAACGACATTTTTGGTTGATCCCCCCTTGTGCATTCTGCCCCTTCCCAAACTTTCTAACATGGCCCCAGTATTTTTGCTGCTCTCTGCCAATACATTTGATTTGATTGATTTGATTTACTACAACCCCACTAAGTCGAGGGTCTGTCTTGCAAGTGACTTAGTGACCTCACTAGTGCCAGTGCTTCAAAAAATGCACCTAGTACACACTGTAATGTGGTTGGCATTAGGAAGAGCATCCAGCTGTAGAAACCCAACCAAAACAGACACTGGACCTCAACACAGTCTTTCAGCTTATTGGATCCTGTCAAACCATCCAGCTCATGCCAGCATTGGAAGACTGACATTAAATGTTGATGAATCATTATAAATAAAAGCACATCTCTGCTCAAACACACAAAAGCACTGATGAAGATACAATGAGTTCATAATCAAGGAATACTTTCAATAGTTATTATATTACTGTGTATTAGTTTTTTTAATTTATTTGGAAGTACAATTAAACATTTTGTAGAATTAATCATAATTAAGAGTATTTCCTTTGTTAATAACATGTAAATATATTTGTAGATTGAAACATTGAGGAAACAGACCTAAATAATCCCGGCGTTAACTTTCCTTTTATATAGTTTCACCAACATCAAGTTTATGTCGTTCTTATACAATGGAGTTTGTAAAAATTGCAGTAATCTCAGTACGTTGGTTCTTATTGATAGAGTATATAATGTGGCCATCAAAAACACTGGAATAGATTATGACTACACAACATTTATTACAAATGATTGATGGTTAACAATGTAAGTATCACTGTTGTACTTCGTAAAGATGTCATTCTGATGAAATGTAGGGCTTTCAGGTTAAAAAACATTTTGTGTGTATATGTGCATCATCATCTTGTTTTAAAGTCCATTTTCCATGCTTGCACGAGTCAAATGGAATTCATTGAAGCAGATTTTCTACAGCTGTATACTCTTCCTGTTGCTAACCCTCAACTGATTCAAAGCAAGGTAATATTTCCCCCATGGCCCGACATGTTTACATAGAAGATTGGAAACAAAGGACACAGCTTGTACAATAGTGACACTCATTTACAACTATCATGCAACATCAAGAGAAGGACACACATACAATGGGCTTCTGCACAATTTGCGTCAATCCTCTCCACTTTGGTTAACCTTGGAAAATAGAACACACTTGCCAAAAGGACTTAATCCAAAACCATACAGGAAGTGAAGTTTCTAACCATGCAGGCATGGCTATGTGGTCAACAAGTTTGCTATGTAACACAGTTCTGATTGATCTCCCTATCCAGCTCCAGGAGGGGGGGGGATGTCTTCTATTACAGCTACAAGTTGAATACTTTGCAAGCAGAATTTGGTAGACAAAAGTTGTACAGAAGCAGGTATTGTGTAATCTGTCCCCTTCCATATCAATGAAGAAGTAAAAAAAGCATGGTGCTAGGTCAAAAACGTAATTTAGCAACTTCATAATTTATGAGTTGACTGAAATAATGGATGGATGCAGGGATCAAGATAGACAGACGGCACCTATTCTTAAAATAAAATAAAAAGTATTACACCTGATGGTTTAGAGTTCAAATCCTGGCACAGCTAAAGCTAAAGTGATAAAACAAGACAAAAAAAAACATTTTAAATTCCAGTAAATGATCTAAACAACTCCAGTACTACAGACATGTGATTAGAATGTCACAGGAAAGAATCACAAAATAGATTATTCAAGCCGAGTCAACCAGCAGAAGACTCAGGGGTAGACCCAAGAACAAGATGATAGGGTAATATCCATAGTCACAGTTGATCACACTTGGGAATCCAACCAGAAAGTATAATGACAGTTGCTTCTGATAGGACCCCATGGAGGAGGGTACCTAAAGACTCTACCCTCAGGAATGGTAGGCTGAGAAGAGCCATGGATGGATCATCATCATCATCATTTAACATGTTTTCCATACAGGCATGGGTTAGACGGTAGACTAATTCAACTTTGTGTTACTTTCAAGTTTTTGTTATGTCAACTGATTTAACCATTTCATTACCATATATCTGTTGTAATGTCTATTCCAGTTAATTTTGAAAATAACGAAGAATTTAGTAAAATAATTGTGTTTATTAAGTTGGTGTGTAAACCATAAACATGAAATTTTGGGAGACGGTTTTAATTTAGATCACTTTAAAACTGAATTTGTATCATAGAACCAGAGGGCAGGCTGAGGTGGGTTGGTATAACTGGCAGTCTGGCAGTTACAACAACAAGGGTTCAAATTGATCCGATCAACAGAACAGCCTACTTGTGAAATTAACATGCAAGTGGCGGAGCACCACCACAGACACGCATGTTCTCAGGGAGATTCAGTGTGACACAGAATGCGACAAGGCTGATCCTTTGAACTACAGGTACAACTCATTTTTGCCAGGTGAGTGAACTGGAGCAACGTGAAATAAAGTGAAGGACACGATGCACCACCTGGAATTGAACTCACGACTTATGATTGTGAGCCAAATACCCTAACCACTGGTTGGTATGAAAAAGGTTAATCAATGACCACATTAAGTTAACTGGTTTAACCAATGTCCACAAACTAAGTGATTAAACAAGATAAACAGTTCTCAAGATGTAATTTCAAGCAAACATTAGATTTCTACAAGACACAAAGGGCATAAAGCCTGTAAAAAAAATCAGTATATTGTTTTATATTTCACATTTCCAAATACAAACCATCACCTGTAGCAACATTAGCCCTCATCCCCTGGGAATTCATAAAATACAAGTCATCAAAAGGTAGTTCTTTTCCTCTTTCAAAAGAGGGAGAAAAAAAAAGAATTCTATGATAAACCAAATTATTGATATTATAGAGAATGATCCAACTGCTATGAAAGACCAAAATTGTCCAACTAATTGAAATTTAGTGGTGCTACACACAAACACAACATATAGCCCAAGATTGTGTCATATAGAAACATGATGAAAGATCAAAACAAATACACAAACATGTACATCACTCTATGATCAATCCAACCAATAATAACTGAAGGAATACAAGAATATCTTGTCCTGATCAGATCGAGAACAATCTCTACAATACATACATCAAACATCAACCTCTGTGTTTAGAATAACAAACTGAAAGGACAACTAACAGAGGAAAAAAAGGAAAGAATTATATTTTAACAAGACATTACCTGCCTAAAACTAGATTCTATGATGATGAAAACCTTTAAAAAAATTAAAAAATAAATAACTCCCAAAACCATGATTATGGCCTTTTGACAGATTTCTTAGTAGCAGGAATAACAGATAAATAGTATAAATATTGGGATACTCCCCTGCCCGCACTGCATCAAAAGTGACTTAACTTTATTCAATAAATCAACTATTTCAAGGAATTCAAAAAGTTAAGCTGATTATGAAGTTTGTCTTTGAGTCATGCATCAATAATCTAGTGGCAGCAGTTTAAAAGAATTTACACCAACTTGCTCTTTGTGAACACATAATTACATAGAATAAAGATAACTAATTATTAGTTAAGGTTGTTCACATTAGCTAGACAGCAGGATTAAACAGGGGACACCGAATATTTATCATATATTTCTAGTTCAAAACCAAGAAGAATGCTACCAGAGTTTGGCTTGTGAGAAAGTTGATTTATGAATAATGAGGTGGTGGAGTTGGAGGTGACTAGTGAATTAGTTGAGTCATCAGGAATGTAATGTATAATACACTTTAATAATCCATCATATTATCAAGTGTACAGCTGAATGGTAGTAGAGTTGTTAAAGTTATCGTTTCAAATCCTGTATATTTGGATTTATGTAGCAAGTGGCATCTAGCTTTAAAATCTTCCATCATATTAAGTGAGTGAATATATAGATTGGCAGATCCAGTTAACCCTTGCAACAATTGTTTAGGGGGGCGGGGGCAAGAGACCCAAAGAATCATCCTAATCACCATTATCTTACAGAAAATAAACCAAGATATTAACGAAATAACTTTAATGAAGAAACAATCAACAATAAGGAGAACAAGACAAATGATTAGAAATAATGATGACTGCCACAACGACAATGCCCGAGATGGTCACAATATTAAAGACAGTGATGATGATGATGACATTAATAGCTAAAATTGACACAATTTGTGGGAAAAGTGATTGTATAGACCCCAATATAATAGTATTTCGTTTACCATTAACTACTCTCCACTCCCAGAGGTATAACTTGAATTCAGAATATAGAAGAATGAAGCTAAATACATTTGTAGTGTGTGTGTGTGTGGCTACAAAGTTAAGAATTTTGCTTCCAAACCACATGGTTTCAGGTTCAGTTCCACTGTGTGACACTTTGGACAAGTCTCTTCTGTGTTATAGCTTCAAGCCTTGCGGGTGGATTTAGTAGACAGAAACTAAAAGAAGTCCATCGTGTATGCGTGTGTGCTTATGTTTTCTTCTTTTGTGTGATAATTGTAAATGAGCATCCTTATCATACTAGTGATGTCCATTTCCAATCCTCCCTGCAAAAATGTCCAGCCACAAAGAAACATTACTCTGCTTGGAAACAGGTGAGGGTAACAACAGGAAGGACATCTTACTATAGAAAATCTATCTTGAATTCTGTCTGACCTATGCACACATGGAAAAGTGGATGATAAAAGGATAATAATAATGATGATATATTAAGCAACCAAACTCATTATTTTATATCATTACTCAGCTCAATATTAAACATTTATATGGCACCTCCCCCCACCACTTTTAAAACCACAGCATTCGAGCAACAAACTACTCCTTCAGGGCTGACTTCCTGTTGACTGATGGAGGCTTGGCAGGTTATTTGTTATCTAACAAAAACAAAATCACTGATCCTACCTACCTACAGACATAGGTGTGCAAATCATTATCTTTGATGTCTTCTTATTGAAATTTAAACCAAAAACAGTCAGGCCTGACCTTTTCACTGTGAGTGCAGGTATGGCCAAATGATTAAGTTCCAGGTCCAATCCCATTATATGGCGCCTTAGACATGTGTTTACTACAAATACCTTAGGTTGATCCAAGCCTGCTTATGAGTGAAATTAGGCAAGCTGTACCTATGCTTCAATAGGACAGAACTCTACCTGGTGTGTTTCTTTCCCACAAGTCTTGGAGACAAAGTCAGGAGTGCTACAACTCTTCACCCATTGACTAAAACATCGTTTTTGTTGTTTTTTTAATTAAACTTGAACCTTCAACCACTTCTCATAAAGGATAAACTATTTCTGACAGAAAAATCCCAGTTCTAACCAATGTGAACTTACATATGCTGACTTATCCCACAAGACCTGAGATTCAGAAGGGAAGGAGAAATGTGATTGTGTGGTGTTCATGATGCTCTTAAAGACAACAGAAATAACAGTAAAAATAAATGACAACAAGCAAGAATCAAAATCAGATTGATGTCAACATAGTGAGTGCTTCATATCTCATCAACCAGGCAAACCATTCCGTAGATAATAGTTGGGAACTAGTTTCACTTTGTAAACACTAAATCACTAAACACCTTTTACCAACACAGATCCATCATTAGGAATCTTTTAAATTTCTATTTCACTTTAATATTAAACAGACTTAAGCATTTAAATTGATTACACTCTTCAGAGATTCATGGCAGTATTCTAGACATTGCTTACCAGTAGGGATTGAGGATAAGATGCCAACAGCATGTAGAAATTGCTTCTAAGAATATAAAAATAAACCTTTTAACAGAAGAAATGTGAGCAATGAATGCAGAATAAAGACGGGAGTAATGAAACCCAGTAAAACTCAACATACACAGTTACTACTGAAGTTATTTTAAATGATCCCACCCCGCTTCAACAATTGTGTAACCACTGAATGCCTGGTTAGTAAATTAACTTATGCCTAGGGTGCCCCTCTTAATAGATTTTCCAGAAGCCCTACCCCCCACAGGGGCAATTTCACTGCAGCTTTTAGATAAAACAAATGTATGACTATAGAAACTATGTAATATTATAGAGTTGGGTGTCAAGCAGCAACCTCAATGAGGTGTGAAAACATACAAAGATGATCTCAAAACTTAGTTGAAGCACAAAAACTGATTAGTTTCGAGAGATGTTTCCATTCCATCCAAATATATTTACTGTTTCCTTTGGAACAGAGGATATATTCACTCAACTAATACTAGAAAGTATAAACAGCTCTACTTCATTAGCAAATCCACCAAAGTAGTACCGAGTTAAAACCCATCAAATTTATTGTCATGTAAAAATGAGAGCAAAACTGAAATCAAGTAAAACAATAAAAGTTAGGGAAGTAATTCTGGGAGAGGAAGAAGGATAACTATGTTGGTCTACACACATGCAATTAGGTGTGAGAATGTTTAGGTCTAGAGGTAGAGTTATTGCTGATGTTATTTACTTCCAGATCAATGATCAAAAATGTTCCAGCTGTAAACATCCATCTTTTTTTTTTTTTTTTTTTGCAGTGTATGGTTTTGTAATGCAATTTTAGAGTTACTCCATGGGTACCATACTTTGGTTCATTGGGGTATGGTTGTTAGAGGTGGACTGAAGAAAAACTGAGAAGACCAGACATCAAACATTGCAGGTACCCTTATATTTTGATGTACAGGTAACCTTTCAAGTATAATTTAACAAACTGGATATTGTATTTGCAATGAGAAAAGAAGAGAAATTAAAAACTTTACTTTGTAGCAGTAAGCAGAATATTATTAAACTACTGCTCATGGTGGTACCACATTAAAAGCACCCAGTACACTCTATGGAGTGGTTGGCATTAGGAAGGGCATCCAGCCATAAAAACAATGGAGCCTGATGCAGCCCCTAGCCTTACCAGCTCCTGTCAAACCGTCCAACCCATGCCAGAATGGAAAATGGATGTTAAACGATGATGTTTAATCATATTGTGTTCACAGAACTAAAAGCATGGTTAAGGAGATCTTTCCTAACTGTTTCTCCATACTGCCATGGATTAAGTCAGCAATACATCAGATATGTCTTCATCATCAACATGATTGTATACTCATTACCTAAATCAATACCAAAATCTAATTTTTCCATATCAGAATAGTACATCATCCAGTTGGTACCAAACATCTTAAAGGCCTTTTTTTTTTTTTTATATCAAAATCTTTGTTTTGCTAAAGTGAGATAGTGCTACGATAGTTATACAAAATAGTCAACTATAAACTTAGTGATGTCTATTTTCAGCTTTTGTTGACTTAAGTAGGTGTAGCAGGAACTTTACATGGAACAGCAGTTAAACTTTCTCTCTAAGGCAATCAGCTTCTTTTTCAGTTTCACAAAGGTTATGGTGACCCTACCCCACACAGCAAAATGGGATTGTAACTCTAGAGCTGGAGTACACTAAATTAGGGATATAATTAATACATTAGGGTTTGTATCAGTGACTGTATTTACAAGTATGAGTTGGCCCAGTAAAATAACATTTTAACATTATACTGTAAAACCATACTGTAGTACATCATATATGAAATGAAATTCAGAAGACTGATGGTGTTTTATACACTCTTTACAATAGATGACATAAATATATATATATATATATACATACATACATATACACACACACACACACATATACACCGTCTATAGAAAAGCACTGACCTACTCTATATAATACAACGCAATTCAAATGAATTTACTGGACAAAGACTTAAATTGTAAATAAAGCCACACATTTATAGAAGAAAACTATCTGATAATCATAACTTCAGGCGTGAATGAAAAGAAAATCATTTCCCAGTCTAACCAGGAGCTTAGCCTTTGTTCTATAACATTCAGGAGTTAAAATTTATAACATTATCAAATCAAAACTTTGGGTCTCCTTCGTAAATTTAAATAGAGTTCACGTCTCAAAATTGCTGAAATCTGACCAAAATAACTATACACTAACGGAAAAGGGGTGATATATTAGAGGCAAGCAATAAAATTAAATCAATGCCCCCCACCCCCACCCTCATCCATCCCTAAAATAGAGGAAACATCAGTCATGACTACATTCCTTTAAGTCACACATCATAACGTACAACCGTGTGTATTGACACACAGGATTCATATTTCAAAGACTCCATTGAAATATGTAGCAACATTGTTGTTGTTTGATCGAGCATATCTAGGATCAAAGGGTATTCCAGATATGGCCATCCCGTTTCTTTTTTGTTTTTGTACAAGTTTTTATCATTGTCTTTTTATTATTTATTTAAGATGGCAGATTTGCCAGCTGTTTATAGCAAGGTCGAACGACCACATAGAGGCCCCACCTCATTGGTTCGTTCAAGTTATTGTTTCGCCCTAGGTCAACCTATAATCAAAAGTTCTACCGCGTCTCTCTTCTGCAGACGTCTACAATTGCATTATCCAATGTGTCGTTTCTTTTTAAAAGACAGTAGAATGTAATTTAAGGGAGATTTGGTTGCTATTCCTATCGGGTCGATTAACCACTTTGGCTGGAGTAGTCCAGTATGGCAGCGACCAACGTTACGATGGTCAGCTGGACAGTTAATTTGAAAGACACGCGATCAGCTCTGAATCACAATCAGAGTTGATGGTAAGAGTACGGATTTAATTGGAAAATATCAACCGGAAGTGGTGTGCCTCTACCAACACTTTATGTATTACACGCGCACGCGCGCGCACATATACAAGAGCACGCGCGTACAATACATATACGTACAAATATACACAAGATATACACGCATCCATATACACATAATATATGTATAAATACACAAGAGACAATCCTAGGTATATAAAGTTGAAAGTAAGTCTTTGCTGGGCTAGGTCTTATCACATACATACATACCTTTCACGACAATCCCACGAAGTACCTAGATGCGAGAGTCCCCCCCCCCCCATACTGAGGTTCCTACACACTGTGTGTGTAGGATGCCAAGCATGGGGCTTACTTTCAACCTCATGTACTTAGGATACATATAGACACACACACACGACAGCGAAAGTACCCCACGCTGGGCCTCCTAAACAGGTCGGCATTAAACCCCACAAAAGGTTATCACGCAAGCGCGAAAATATATTTACGGAAATAAAAAATTAAAAAACATGGAAACAACAGTTTATTTAATAAAAAAGAATAATGTGTGATGATGTGGGAGATGAGTAATCGGGTTATATTGAGATCGATTGTTATTTCTAGGGGGGATGATTAACACAATCAATAATATATATCGGCCCATATTGAACAAGATCATTGTTGTTTCGCCCCTATCATTAAACATGTTCCAACCATGACTGTCCTGTCTTTATTTCAGGATTACCTCATCTAATGCATCACCATAATAATGTAGTGATTTAGCTGCTATTTCTAACAGGTCGGGGCTCCCTCGTTGACTCATAAATGAACAGGTAGTGTGGAGAGGGTAGAGTAGATAATTATAGATTATTATAACGAGGAACTACCCCGAAACTACAATCTAGATATATATTTATCCCGTTACTGTCAGAGGCTTAGAAACTTAAGAGTGTTCTAGACATTACATTCCAGGCGGTCATTCTTGTATATGTGGTGGGACATTTTATCCCCAGGGAATGGCACAAGTGGAGAAACAAAAGATCTGGAACAAGCGTGGAGTGAGGAGAGAAGAAAAAAAAATCGAAACAAAGGGATTTTAAAATCCTACATGATTAATAATGATGATGATAATAACACTGAAGGTAATTGTGGTTGGTCATTATGGAGGTTTCTTGTGATGAAATCCAGGCAGGAATATTCCAAATGCAGTAGTAATAGTAATAATGATAATAATGCTGCTGCCAGCAGTTGCCATGTCTGTGGATGTTGCTGCTGTAATTTAGTGAATGAAATAATAACACAGGTGACTGAAGTGGAAGTATAGCAGCCAAAAAATACTACAACAGCCGCTCCTTCTTTATTTAAATCCGGTGGAAGATATCAGAGATATAATAATAAACCGAGAGAGAGAGAGAGACTTTCTGCCATTGTAGTAGAAGAATCATCTCGAAGACAACCAACTTACGTCACTAGAATTGGTTGACTTGCAACATATTTGGAAATATTAAAAAAATGGCAGCTAGTGAGGAGTGAATGAAATTTCCCCCAAGAAATGTTGAAAACCCGTAGCAAAGACGGGGACCATTCCTTGCTAAGTCCATTTATTTCCGACAGTGTTCTTGTTGGTTGTGGGAAGGAAGTAGGTTAATAGTACTTTAATGTCTGTTGCCAGTGGATGTAGCAGGCAGCAGATTAAGGAAGCTGAGGGTTATATTATTATTATTTGGTTAATTATGAATTCTGCACATGAAGCTGGACAAGAGATGAGAATGTATTGGGTTAATATGGTGGTTTAATGCGGGGAACTGATAAAAATGGTCTGAATAGAAAATAAATAGTAGAACTGATGTGTAAGGCAGGAGGCGACAGAGAATCCACTTTAAGGCCATGGAAATTTAATATATTTATTATATATATATATCTCTAACAGCCGTATACAATTAGTCAGGAGTCTGTTTTTAATTTGATTAACGTCTTTCCCCTGCCAACCACTTGTATTTATTAAATTAATATTTATTAAACATCAATTATAAGACATCACCAATGGTTGCTCCATGTTTTACATAAGGTCTTAACTAAACAGGCTGAACGAACAGAATTATCGACATCAACAGCAGTAATCGAAACAAAATACGGCACCAAAAATATTTTCATTTATAAAATAGTAAAATATCATGTTTAATGTGTGCGTGTGGTGTCGGGTGAAAGAAGATATGACGGGATCTGTCAATGAGTGGAGATGAATACATACCTTCTTGAACCAGGCCATGGCATGTAATGGGTAAAACAACCCCAGCCGTCACAGTAATATTTCCTGGTAATATTCCTTCCACTGGAGTTTAGAAAAAAAAACCAAATGGGACGTTCAAAGTGTATTGTAAGGAGATAAAAAAAGACTGGCCATGACGACGACAGCAGGGTTAAATGAAAGGTAAATGGATGAAGGGGACCGAGCGTGGCTTCCTTCCACAGGTCGTCTTGGTTATCGTGCGTGTGTGTCAATTAAGTATAGAGGACTGATGGAGTTGGTGAACCAGCAGCAGCAGCAACAACAACAACAACACGCTGTTGTTTACAGTGTCTAGTTGGAAATATGACTGCTGCTGCTAATAATGCGGCAGCGGCGGCAAGGAATGATGGCAGCAGATGCGCTGGGGAAAGGGGGGGGGTCGTTACAACAAGTAGGGAGTGAGAGATGCAAGCAAGACGGCGGGAAGAAGGAACAAACCGACAGGAAAGAAGGAGAAAAAATAATAAACTTGTAGACAGAAAAAGGACTGAAAGAGCTTAAACTAACTTATTTAACAGATATGTATATGTATGTATATATATATATACACATACACAAGTTGAAGAAACAACTTAAAAAGAAAAAAAAGCTTGCTGTCCCAGTGAAAGTTACGCGGAGTGAGGGGGGGGGCTAGATAATTTAGCTACGTCAATATGTGGAGAAAGAAGCGATATAAATAATATATGTTGGGGATATCTGTTATGGGAGCAAAATACATGTAAGAAATTGGTGGTGGTGGAAGGGACATAGATCTTTCTCACTCTTCAAAGTGTGCAATGAGCAACGGGGATTTTTGAATGAAGAAATCTTCGAAAAGTAACGACTGTGAGAAGATGATAAGGACAGGAAAGAAGCAGTTGTGTCATGCTAATAATAGTTTATACTAAATATTAAAGATAGTTCTTTGCCAAATAATCTAAAACATTAACTAAATCACGTGCAACTTTTTTTTTTCTTTTTACACAAAACAGCTTAGAAGGAAATGTTGCGGGGTGGGAAATGTTTCGTGTGCTGATAGAGTAACAAACTGGGGTACTTGCTGTCTATGGGAATGTTTCTGCATACACACACACAGATATATGTGCAAAACGAATGCTCAAAAATATGAAACGGGTAGTAATTAGAAAGAAGAGTAACTAAACACAAGACCATTCATTGTTCTGCTGTGGTGACAGGAAATGAACTACTTTGAAATACATTTTTAAAAAAGAAAACGTTGTTTACATTTCCATTGTAGATGAGTTAAGTGTAAAGAATCGTCAATGGAGAACACCTCACATCTGGGAGGGAGTAAATGGTAGGAGGGGATGAACTAATAACATTCATTAGATATGTCATTCCTTAAACAAGATGACATCAGAGATCTGATGGGGCATTTCTTTACATTGAAGTTTATAGCAATAAATATTTTTTAAATATTTGTTGGCCACTAAATCGAAGAAGGGAGGTCATTCTAGAGCAATTATCACCAATAGGAATAAAGTTTGGTTGGAGAAAAAGTGACACAGTGAGCCACCAAGTTAATATAGACTCAGAAAGGCCTCCTTTAATGAATGAAAGAATATAGAAACACCAAATAATAAACAGAGATGTGGAATTACAGTGATAGTCTCTAAAACGGAATTACCATGAAATTACATTAGATTTATAAACAAAGATCTATTTTCTAGAACCAAGGCATTCATGCCTTTCTCAAGAGCAATTGGATCATAAATCGATTTGCTTCAACTGGAAATAAAAACGTGATGGTACCATTTGATGTTCTCAATGGTTCTCAGCGCTCTGCCATCAAAGCCATAGATCCTCTTTTCCACAGTCTTCAAGAGGAGTCATGTTTCTGCTCCATAGAGGAGAATGGAGAGGGTCGATGCATTGTAGATGCAGAGCTTCGTTTTCTGGGAGACAGAACAGTAGAGCCAAAAGGGCTTCTATAGGAAGTACATGACCTCGGCAGTCAGACCACATCAGTTGATCTCCAGAGTCGGGTCTCCATTATTGGTAACTATGGAACCCAAGTAGATGGTACCATCATGTTTCCAACAAAGAACTGCATGCACGCATGCATCAGCCTGCAGCCTCCCACCTCATACCTATCCATCGCATGCACTGGTATGGACATGTCCTCCATCTCCCACTAGATCATCCTACCAAGTCTTTACTCTCATTCAACGCAGCAGCTGCGGGCTGGAAGAGGCCTCGTGAAAGGCCCTACACCAGATGGCTGGACGTGATTGGAGAAGATCTCCAAAGGCTCAACATCACCTTGGAGGATGCAGAGGGGCTGGCACAGGAACACCAGTGATGGGGAGCACTGGTGGACCTGGTTGGCTCTACGCATGACAACGTCTCTGGGACCACTAACCTGGGATGCAAGAGCATAAAGCAAAGCAAGCGAGCAAGGAAATTAAAACTATAAGTAGCTATTAAGATCTATTTCACTTGGATGAGTAAATCATGGTTGTCACCACATCCTACCTGACTTCTAAACTTTGAAACTTAATATCTATGTTAGATACCAAAATGATCAATGATCATGCACAGAAAAAGTATTTTTCTATTTTGGGGATTTTGTTTTTACTTCAATGAAATAAAAGGCTAGATGTCTAGAAAATGAAAATAACAAAAATTAATCTGAAGAACCTAGAGATGATTGGCATTGATTGGCAAATAATAATAATAATGGTTTCAAATTTTGGCACATAGCAAGCAATTTTATGGGAGGGGAGTAAGTTGATTACATCAACCCTAGTGCTCAACTGGCACTTATTTTATCGGCTCCAAAAGGATGAAAGGCAAAGTCAACCTCGGCAGAATTTGAATGTAAAGAACGAAATGCCGCTAAGCATTTTACCTAGTGTGCTAATGATTCTGCCAGCTTGTCATCCTACAAATAATATTAATAATTGTTTTTAATATAGGCACAAGGCCAACAATTTTATGGGGAGTGGGTTGATAGATTAAATCAACCACAGTATTCAACTGGTACTTGTTTTATTGACACCGAAAGGATGAAATGTAAAGCCAACCGTGACAGTATTTGAACTCAAAACATAAAGAACTGGATCTTTTCTTGTCTTGCAAGGTACTTAGCAACCTCACTAGTTCCAATGGCACAAGAAAAGAACCCAGTACACACTGTAAAGTAGTTGGTATTAGGAAGGGCATCCAGGTGTAGAAAAACTTGATCTTATCCTCTTCCTGTCCACAGTTTTGTGGCTCAGCAGATTCTGTCAAACCATCCAACCCATGCCCGCATGGAAAACAAACATTGAATGATGATGATGTTTAGGATTGTGCCAGCTCACCACCATAATAATAATCCTTTCTACTATAGGCACAAGGCCTGACATTTTGGAGAGGAGGGTGCCAGTTGATTACATTGCTCCACAGTACTCGACTGGTACTTATTTTATGAACCCTGAAAAGATGAAAAACAAAGCCAACCTCAGCAGAATTTGAACTCAGAATGGAAAGCCAGAAGAAATGCTGTTAAGCATTTTGACCAACATTGTTAACGATTCTACCAGCTCACCACTTATTAATAATGGTTTCAAATTTTAGCACAAGGCCAGCAATTTTCAGTGGAGGAGGGTAATTTGATTACATTAACCCCAGAGCTTAACTAGTACATATTTTATTGACCCCCAAAAGGATGAAAGGCAAAGTTGACCTTGGTGGAATTTGAACTCAGAATGTAAAAAAAAAAAACAGAAGAAATAGCACAAAGCATTTCTTCCAATATTCTAACAATTCTGCCAGCTCACCATCTTTATTATTATATTATTATACATGTGCTGACATCACACCCATTCTGGTGCGACATAAAAATAGCACCCATGCCAGCACCATGTATAAAACACTCAGTACACTATGTAAAGTGATTGGCATTAGGAAGGGCATCCAGCTGTAGAAACCTTGTCAAAACAGACAACTGGAGCCTGGTGCAGCCCTCTGGCTTGCCTGCTCCTGTCAAACTGTCCAACCCATGCCAGTATGGAAAACAGACATTAAATAATGATGATGATGATGACATTTAATAAAAAAAAAATTTTTATGTGCAATGTGAAGGAAGTGAGTTCTGACATTTGGTAGGGGTGGATCTTCTTCAAAGAAATCACAGGTTTGTTGGAAAAGTGTAAATAAAGTTGAAGAATACAAGACTAGTGATTAGCCATAATCTTACTTTGTTGTCTAAGAAAGATATCAAAATAAACAAATGTCAATGGTACTAACCCATGTCAGAAGGCAGTGCCTAAGATCTGAATTTTAAGTCCCTTTAATGCACTGCTGTGAAACAAAGTTCCTGTCTCCAGATCTTTCTATTCTGTTAGTGATGGGGTTGCCCTATCACTGTGACCCCATCACACACACACACACACACAATTTACAGCTAAGTTCTATTGTTAAGAGATTTCTTCTTAGAAGAAATCCAGCTAACCAAATAACATTATAAGTCTCTCACCACCACATCACACACACACATTCTGTTTTACAAATCAGACTGTTTTTTTTTTCTTTTTTTTAAATCCTTAATTCAATTTCTCTGATAATTCCATCAACAAGCATGAAATTAAATAACTAATGCGTCAACATAAGAAATCAGTTCCCAAAGCGAATCATTATTGTTTTATTTCAATGAATTAGTTACAGGCATGGCTATATGGTTAAGAAAATAATGTTGAAATCATGTGCTTTCAGATTCATTCCCACTGTGTGGCACTTTGAGCAAATGTCTTCTGCTACAGTCCTGGGCCAACCAATGCCATGTGAGTGGATCTGGTTATAGAGGAAACTGTATAGAAATGCATCATACATGTATGTTATGTAGAGGAGTGTTTGTTTCGTTCCCCACTGTCTGATAAAATACTGTTGGTTTGTTTACATTCCTACAACTTAGTAATTCGGCAAAAAGAGATCAATAGAATAAGTACCAGACTGGTATTGATCTATTTGACTAAAACCCATCAAGGCAGTGCTCCAGCATGGCCACAGTCTAATGATTAAAACAAATAAAATAGTACCATTTAATATCTATTACCCCTTCTTTCCTCAAAAAACTGGATCTTTGATAGATTTAGAATTTCTTGCCACCATTTACAAGATATCAATTAAAGGCAGGTTTTTAACCTATTTACTGGGCCATCAGAAGCTTTGTGGAATATAATAGAGAGCACATTAGTATTTATGTTTCTATCAAACATTCAAGCTCTTTAGTATGAATATTATCCCATCCAATTTGTTTGCTTAATATTTTTCTAACTACTCCCTTATTATTCTAGTCCTTTTAACAACCTCTACAGTCTATTGAATGAAACTACAATCCTCTCTTCAGTTTTCCTTGCATTGCTGCACTAGATTCATCAATTTTATTGATCCAAGCCATCACAGATCTTATGTAATACATTACCACAACTCATAATATATTACATTACACTACTAAATGTTATTACGCTTTAAATGTGATTTTTCAACTAAATGTTTCCCCCCACAGCAGTCTCGATATATATCTTAATATATTAATTTTATTTTAGAATTTTTAGAAATATATTTTAACGTTATTAATATTCCAACCAATGTGTTGATGTTATAAAAGAGACAGTACTGCAACACCCCAGTTAAAAACAGTCCAATAAGCATGGATTGATGATTTAGTATATTAAATTATATTAGAGGGGAAAAAACATCAGCTTGTTTCAGATACAGAACAATAGAATAGAAGTGCCAGTAGAAGGAAACAAATTTGAAGAAAGACCATAATTGTGCTAAATAATATGACCTCGGTCAAATTGAAAGTCTTTAGCTATTTTATAGGAAGAAACCACTATAACTGTGAAAGCTACAATAAAACATGATTTTTAGATAACAAGCATATGGATCTAGGTTGAATCCCACTACACAGCACCTTGGGCAGGTTTCTTCTACCATAGCCTTAGGTTGACCAATGTCTTGTAAGTTGAATTGAGTAGATGGGAACTGTGCAGAAGCCTGTCATATGGACTGTAGCTTTAGACTTCATGTGTCACCTAACTCCACCTCCACACCTTTGATTACTTTAGAAGAATCCACTGCATCACCAACATTGAGACCAGGTATCTGGCTTGAAGATACAGCACTTCTTGCAACAGCAACCATCAGATACGAGTTCTTCCTTCTCTGTTTCCCCACTGCCACTCTCAGAGGATCTAAAAAAAAAACAATAACAGAACTGTTCTTCCTCTGACTAAGCTATGAAAACAAATAGTCAGAGAAGAGGAATGGAAATGCACAAGATAAAATCACAACTAATATGTGAGAACAGTAAAATTCTGTAGTCAAGATTTCAGTCAATCAATTGTATTTTGCAATCAATTCCATCTTGGAGGAAAGGCATAAAGAATATCCACTAAATATTTAGAGAACAGTAGAATATTTTTACAGCAGTTTAACATCCTCCTCCACCTAACAACCATGAAAATGGAATCACTAAGCTATCAATTATAAAATATATTAAATTTATTTTCTTTTCTGATGTTTGATGTCTGTTATCAACAGTATCCCAGCCAAAATTTGGACTACAATATAAATTGATGAACCCTATTACATCAGCAATGACCATATATAGAAGATGCTTTCATAAAAACTGTCATCATTTCAAGTGGAATTAAAACTTTCAAAGAAACATAATTAAAATTCTATCTTATATTGTCATTTAATTTCAAGTTAATCCTGACCAAAGGAGACCTGTGAAAAAAAAATGTTCCAGTTATGACTAGGATATTATTTTATAAGCATGTAGGACTGTATTAGAAGAGTGGTTTACAGGAATTTAGCTATTCCTAGCTGACCAACCAACTACATAGAGACTATCTCACCAACTCACTCATGGATGCCAAAATATTTTCTTGTTTTCACACAAGTTTTTATCATTAACAGAAAAGCAAAACAACAAGAGGATAAAAATAAGTCCTGGATTCTTTAATTGTAATTGATTTATTCATTTTGGGATTGAAATTCAAATTATTTAAATGCCTTCATTTTATAATTAAATATAAAAAAACTTCTAAAAAATTCAAGCTTTCAAAGCTAACAAAAAGGAAGTTAAAATATTTGTAACAGAATATGGCTCATATTTCTGTTATTAAATCATATGTATGTGAAAGAGAAAGTCTGTATGTGGAGGGTCTGTACTTGTGTAAGGAAGGGTGTGTGTTTAATTACAATTGTGTTAAGTGTGTCGTTAGAAGCAACAGGAAAAAGAATTTGCCTCGACAACATTACATACAAAGTGAGTTTTGTACGTAATGTTAACAATATATAGAATGATGTCAGCAGTAGCTGACAAGAATCTATTATTTCACGAAGATACAGTTTGTCTTAAGGGACTGGATAAGCAAATATCTCAGTCAAGGAAAAGATGATTCTGAGGGAGTAAACTTCATTTCAAATTTCAGGAAAATATTATAAACTATTAAAAAGTTTTAAAATACAGCTGCAATCATTTTAGGAATTATCTTCAAAATTTAAATGCAAAGAACAAACTCATATATTTGGTAGGTACAAATTTTTAGCACAAAATACCTTCTCCTTTCACAATCATCTCTTATGATTTTCCTTTGCAAATTGAACAATGTCACAGAAATGAATTTTTAAGTATTGGTAAATTAATGTTACAATGAGTAAATTTTAAATAAAAAAATAAATGTACTTCAAAGTAAATTAACTATGTAAAGATTTTATTCAACAGCATATTGCAGAGAACTAACTTATACATTAAAATTGTAAAATGAAAAATTTGGGTTGCCATAAATAATGAACTCTTAGATGGAGTGCTCATTACTCATGAACACTATCTGAGTGTTCGTTACTTATGTATGCTAATGTGAAAAGACATTGAATTATGTGCAAGGAGAGTATTGCACTGATTGAATTTAGTGATTTAGTGACATAACTAATATAGTTATATGTATATCACTACATTTACAACATGAACCACTGTCTAATTAGTTGTCTGATACTCAGCTACAATACTAGTGTAAAATAAAAGTAAAACAGTGGAGAGGGAAAAGTGAGATGAGGTGTGGAATATGGATGTTACCTTAAGGAAGAACAGTTAGCAAAAACGTTTACAAGAAAGGAAAAACTAGAAATGGTGTTGTTAACAGAAATGTTTGTAACAGATCAATTCTCCATTGAAACTAATTACTGAAAGGAAATAGTGAATATTTCAAACCCAAAAGAAGAAAGTCTCCCCTTCCAGAACTGACACAGGATCTCTGTCCTCCAACCCTCTGCTATTCCTTCTCCTACTACATGTTTAACCACAGACACCAAACTACAGATGTTCATTATGAACAACAACCACGTACAACAGACAACCTGCAAACACTACAGGAATTGACCACAATGACCATCTTCTCTGAATATCTTGCAAAACACTGATTTCTAAGTCAACACCAAGTTTATGTGATATCAGTGGAATGTTAAGATAGGCTGAACAGTGAAGGAGAACAGGAAAGTGTCAATAGTAAAGCAAAAAGAGAGAGAGAGAAAGAGAGAGAAATGCTTCTAGATAAAACACAAGGACAGGAAGAGGATAAAGACAGAATAAAATGATATGAAATTAGTGAATATAGTAAAAGTGGAGAATACTGTTAGGATAATTTAAGAACTGAGATGTTTAGAATATCTGAATAATTAAGATAAACTCAAAAAAATTGATATGGCCTAGGTTGATGGACCAACCAAAAACATCTACAGTTGATAGGAAATAAAGAATAGGTTAACATGGAACAAAGATTGGTAACATCCAGATATTAATCAAAATAAAGAATTGATCACCATGGAACTAAGACTATTGTAAAGATATCAACATCATTCTATATTTCCATATTATTGTAGTGTACAAGATCATATTTTATGACTGGATATGCACTTAGGTTTTTGAGGCAAAATATTATTAGTATCAAATGGAACTTTCTTCTAGCCACTTAACTGCACGTGCGTGTGCACATTTGCCTGTGCATGCATGCATGTGTAAACGGTTTCAAACATTATTTTACAATGCAATGCAAAAAAGTATGTCAGGATATGTAGGAGAAAGAGTGAGAGAGAAATTCCATAAATAAAATTCATATCTAGAGTGGTTGATCGTAGAGAGTATGATGAAATAGAAGTAACTATAAAGTATATAACTAATTATATAAGATTACTACTAGGACAGCAATATATACAGTGGAACCTCAGTTTACGAATTTAATTTGTTCCTGAAGGCTGTTCATCACCCAAAATGTTCATAAACTAAAACTATTTTTGCCATAGGAAATTCAAGAGAGGACACGATGAATATGAGCAGGGATGTGCACAGAGCAAAAGCTAAGCAACAACTGACACTCTCCCACTGATACTCCCAGCTTGTTGCCAACCATTGTTGCCAGCTTGCATGTTTGTTACTCGAAACACCGTTTGTCAGCTGAGACGTTTCATGTTTGAAAAATTGTTCGTAAACTGATTTGTTCATGATGAGAGGCATTCGTAAACCAAGGTTTCACTGTAGTTGACACAATATATTATTGTTATCACATCTATAACACTTTATAACACTATACTGAGTTATTGTGGGACAGCAGTATACAGTGTTGATAATATATAGTGTGCTTAATCATACAGCAGTCATCATCATTATCATTTAACATCCGTTTTTCCATGCTGGCATGGGTTGGACAGTTTGACAAGAGCTGGCAAGTTGGAAGGCTGCACTAGGCTCCAGTCTTGTTTTGGCATGGTTTCTACAGCTGGATTTTCTTCCTAACGCCAACCACTTTACAGAGTGTACTGGGTGCTTTTAACATGGTGCCAGCATGAGTACTTTTTATGTGGTGTCAGCAAGGGTGCTTTTACAAGGCATCAGCACGAATGCTTTTTATGTGGCGCCAGCACAAGTGCTATTTAAGTGGCACCATGGCAGTATACAGTGTTACTGGTGAAACAGTAAGTATGCAGAGTTAATATTGGGATAGTATTGTTCAGAGTCAATGCTACAAATCACTTCCAATTGCTCTGAATACTATGACTATCTTTTATAGTATTCTGAGATTGTCAAGTAAACTATGGCCAAGTGATTAAGCATTAAAATCCTAATGTGAATAAGTATTGTGAATTCCAGGAAAGTAATGATTAAAGATATATATTAGGAATATAATGGCTAAATATATATATATATTATATGTAGTAAAGATATTGTATATATGTAGTAATATAATGGTTAAAGATATATTTGTAGTATTTTAAGAGCTAATGATATGCTACATCTGTAGGAAAGATAATCATGAAAAATAATTACAGATAGAAACTGAAAAGAGGAGATCAATTCACCAATCATTATATATACATGCATACATGCATACATACATGCATGCATGCATGCATGCATGCATGCATGCATGCATGCATACATACATACATACATACATACATACATACATAC
>JAOPUL010001697.1:32884449-32895245 GCA_027564515.1 Octopus rubescens
CTGGACCCCCACCCCCCACCCCCCCGGGCCATATGGACCCTAGATGAGAACCACTGGAAAAGACACTTTACAGTCTCTCGTTCACTGCCTCACTGTTCGAAAGTTCAAATTCCATGAGTATTCACTTCGCCACCTTTCATCCAACATAAACATCAGTAATTAGTTTAATCAATTACACCCACCTCCTACAAAATATGTCCCTAATCAATAACATAAGCAATGTATTAAGACTGGTGAATTGTCTGAATTAGCAGAGAGCTTCACTGTATGTACTCTTACTACTATTATTACGGTTATTATTGTTATTACTACAACTGCTGCTGCTAATATATCCACAAATATTGCCATCTCTCTGAGGTCAATAAAAAATAATTATCAGTAATATACTGATACTGAACCAATCAACTATAGACTTGCACCACCAACCTACAAGCATTGGCTTTCAAGTTTATCCAAAGAAATCAATATTCTATAAACAATATTAGTAGAATGGATTCAGAATAACAAAGACTGTGGAATGATCTAAATATCACAAACCACAACAACAACTACCAATATAAACATTATCACATTGTTCTTCAATCCTTTTCAGTTTTTTTCCACGTTAGGTCAGCAGAAAAAAAAAACACTCTCTACATCATTGATTGATTTTTGTCCTCTAAGATCTCACAACTTTTTCAAATTCTCACAACAAATTCCAATCAAAAGATATTTTCTTTAAGGAAAGTGAAGTTGTTGAGTACCTGACTAAAATAAACTTCTTGCCACATTGCTACACCATAAAAATAAACACCTTGTCACAGTCTTTCATTTCACAGTATTTGATTCAAACATTCCACTGGCTTATTTTTCTTTTCATTACCATTTCAAGGCCATTACACAAGTTCAGCTACTTGACTAATTTACAAACATTATTAGAGTAATCTGGTTTTAAAATGAGATACAATTTCTACTGCCAGACATAGAAAATGGTTCTCTTTTAAGATATCCTTCTTCTAGACTTGGCTGGAATCTGTTAACCAGGGGCTGTTTCCAAAGAGTTTTAATCTTAGAGAATTGTGAGTCACAGTCATTCACTTTAAGCATTCTCTTTATTTCATACAATACTCCTGAATATCCTGTTTTACTCAATGTAATTGTTATTTATCAATTGGATAGTAGGTCATTCAACTTCGACAAACTCCATGCCAGAGGAAAGACCACATCAATATTGATAATTAAACTTCAGTCAAAATTGATGCCACAGACAAACTGCAGAAAATTACTAACATTTTCACTGATACATACAACAGTTAGTGTTTAACTGTCAACTTTAGTAAAACAAGGGTCTTGTATCAACAAGAAGGAACCTGATCCAGCCATTTGGGAGACTTGGTGAGATTTGGAAAATGTTGAGCATTTTCAAGATCTGGGTAATCACTAATCACAGAAAACGGGTATTGATGATTATATTGCAAGAACAATCTTTTATAACCCGAGAATATGGGTTTATGGAGATCATGATCTTTATAAAAGACCCAACAACTAAAGTTATGGTGTATAAGGCAGTTATAGTCATTCTCCAAAATGGTTCTGGAACCTGAACCAGTTAGAGGCTACATCTCCAGAAGTTGGAAATATTGGGTTGGCTAAAAAGTTTGTTTGGTTTTTGTCAACACTAAACTTCAAGCACTCTAACAAGTAGCTAAGTTCAGCATGTACCTTGTGCATGTGCACTCTTTATATATTTGACACTTAAACGTAGTTAGAGGCGAACTTGCAACTAGACACGTTGTATTATTGTGTATGCTTCAGGTCACCCTGAAAATGGAAACCCAAAATGAACATTAATGACACCTTATGAATTTTCTTTTAATTTAGAAAAAAAGGCAAAATAGCAGTGGAAACCAGCAGGAAGTTCTGCAATTTGTACGGAGAGAATGCTGTTAGTGAACGCACCACCTGAAATGGTTTTCTAGATTTCGATTGGGAAATCTTTTGGTTCAAGATACACCTCACTGTGGTTAGCCAACTGAGATTAACAGTGACAAAATGAAGGAGTTAGTGAAGACCAACCCCCATTATATGACCTGGATGAGTGTAGATATAACCTCCAAATATCCAAATCCAGTGATGAAAAACCATCTGCATCAACTTGCTTACGCCAGCAGGCTCAATGTTTGGGTCCCACATCAATTGAATGAGGCTAACTTTAACCAATGGATTTCCAGCTATGATTTGTTACAGAAATGTGAAGAAAATAATCCTTTTCTTTTTTTAAAAGGTTAGTAGCAAAGGATGAAAATGGATCATCTGTAACAATGTGAAGTGCAGCAAACCACCTCAAACAACCTCCAAAGCAGGACTTCACCCGAAGAAGGTTATGCTTTCAATTTGGTGGGATTCAAAAGGTGTTGTCTTTTACAAGTTTCTTCCCACAGACACAACCATCAATTTGGAAGTGCACTGTGACCAGCTGAACAAATTAAATGCAACAATCCACCAGAAGAGTCCAGCACTTGCTAATCATATGGACATTGTCTTTCATCAAAACAATGCCAAACCACACACTTCTTTGGAGATGCAACAAAAGTTACTAGGGCTTGGCAGAGAAGCTTTACTGCACTGTTCATATTTGCCTGACCTTACACCTTCAGATTTCCACCAGTCCCTTCAAAATTCACCTCTGAAGAGGATGTAATAGTTCACCTGGAAGAGTTTTCGCCAGTAAAGACAGGAAATTCTTTGAGCATGGAATAATGGATCTACCCACAAGATCTCAGAAGATACCAGAATGAAATCATAATTATATCATTAATTGAATAAATTGCTTTGTATTTAAAACTTGTGTCTTATTTTCACTTTTAAAAAATATGAATGGACCGTTTATCACCAGAAATGTCTGAGGAAAATCAAAGATCCAGTGACAGAACAGACACTGGAGTGTCAGTGTGTTCTACCAAACCAATATTTCATACACTGAAATCATGATTAGATGGCCTCAGTTTCAATGGTTATTTCTTATGAATGGCTGATCATCAGTTGTTCCAAAAAACTGCTTTGACTCACAGGTGAGTAGATCAAAAATCTACTTAAACATGAAAAAGTACATGAATATATGAGTGGGAACTGTTGGTGAATAATGGCTACATAAAAGAAACCAATCCTCTATGATGGAATCCAACACTTTGACATGGCATGAACCAAATATTTCACTGTTAAATGTGAGAGTAGAAAGCAGCACTAAGTGATCAGTAACCCAGACTAGAACTAGACTTGTGAATCCAATATTGGCCCAACATAGTCACATGTCGAACCATAAAAATTAAATCTAGTGGACAAAACAAAGACCCACAAAGTTTTGCAGCATATTAGAAAATACTGTTCCTTTCTCATTTCCTTCTCTAAGTGTAACCTTAGTCCCATGGGAACATACAGTTAAATACTGACAGCGACAACAGTGACTCATTGAGAAATTGACCTGAAACTAAAATTCTCTTCAATATAAAAAGGGGAAATGGTAACAACAACATAAACAATAATATCATAAAAAGTATCTTCTATTTATTATCATTGTAATTAAATGATTAATTATTGTCTATTTTACCTTCTTGTAATGAGTAAAGGATACATAGGGGAATGTTTACTGAATACTATAAACTGTTAATGTCAGGATTAATTCCAATTCATTCCAAAATGTTAACCTTGTGGAACACCCTCCCTGCTCATGTCTTTCCATCAGGGGTTGATTTGCAATAGTTTAAATGGAACAATAATGGCATTGCCAATCTTGAAGGTCCTGCAAAAGCCATAGGCACTGCCCCTTCTGGCAGAACCACCAAGTAAAACAAAGAAAATACTCTCTCTTGTTATTTTCTTTTCAATATACCTGTGTAGTGTTTTAATTTCTTCTTAATTATACAAACAAAGCCAAGAAACTGGCATAAGAAAAAGATTTAAAATATAAAAATTCATATTTTTTTATATAAAAAAAAAACAAGAAAATGTTACCCATTGGACGGACAGACGGGGAAAGAGAGGGAGAGAGGTTACTGTTGTAGTCTGGGTTTCACCAGTCACAAGGACTGACATAAATGTTTTTTTTGTTTAAAAAGAAAAGCAAAAGCAACTGCAACTAGAAATAAAAAAAATGCAGGCAATTAATCAGGTTTTTGTCTAAAAAGAAGAGAAGGAAGAGATAAAAACAACACCAACAACAGCAATAACAAATGCAGTCATAGTAGTAATAATATAACATGCCAACATGACCGAGACATGATGGATAAAAAAAATTAAAATTAGCATCGCTTTCACAATTGTAGCTAAAATGGTTGCAAATTCTGGCTACAAAACATTGAAGAATTATCGAATTTTATGGCATGTCAATAGGAATGTCAAAAGGCAATCAAATGTGAAGAACTGAAGACATGTAATGCTCGTTAGTCAATGTTTTTTTTCTGTCAAGAACAACAAGATGAAGATATTGAGAAATGGGTCGCTTGCTCCATGTGATGGAAATGGAAGAAATCTTTTTGAGAAAAAAAATAATTAAACTTGTTAAACAGGAGGATTTGGTCAGCATTCAGAGAAGATTTAGAAAGATTAATGATGTACATTCTTTTTACATAAGAAATTTAACATTACACTGCAACTGGGAGTTTTATTGAGAGAGGTTTTAGTCAACACTCAACAAATATGAAAGGAAAATGTTTTAGAGTGAAGTGTGAGTTGGAATATGAGAGAGAGGGAGGAAGAGTCAGAGAACAAACAAGGAAGAGAGAGAAAACAAGAAAAGGTGAGAGTAAATTGAATCAGATAGACAAGAAAACTATCCCCATCCAAACTAATGGAGAGGATGAGGAATATAAATGTTTCAGAATTAGTGAATGACACAGAAACAGGCAGGCAGGCAGGCAGACAGATTTGTCTGCTATTTCTAGCAAGATGGGTGAGCACAAAGAGGCTTGTGATCAAGTATGTTATGACTAGATGTAGAAAGCAAGAATATAGTTTCAATTGGACAAAGACCATACTGGAGCATCATCTCCACAAGTAGAGATAATCATCATTTATTCCACCACCATCACCCAGTATATTTTATTGACCTCAGAATGATGGAAAAGTCCACCTGGGCAGGATTTGAATGAAGAAGTATTTTAGCTGAGATTCTATTAATTCTTTTAATCATTGCCACTCTCATTGTTAATGCTTTCAGTCAGTAAATTTAATAAAATGTTTACATTTATGTGTGTGATCATGCGTGTGTGTGTGTAAGTATGCACATGTGTTGTTGTGCTGACAAGAACATGGAAACAGGGGAAACAACTCCAGTGTTAGTTGTTTAGCTATCTATGCAGCTCTCCAGCAGAAAAAAAAAGGTATAAAAGGTACTTGGAATTGGCAGTGGGAGCCATCTTGAAGCGAGACTAAGGAGAAACAAGAGCTGTGTTGAAGCTCCAGTATGCAGCCCTAGCACTTAAACCAATTGGATAATACAGCATGTATGAATGTATGTGCATGTGTGTGTATACATGCACATAATATGCATGTGCGTTAACCAATTTCAACATTTGTATTAAATTCAACAAGAGCAAATTGAAATAGAAGAGAAGGTGGGGGGGGGGGTTCTTTCAGAAAGGATGTTAGCATTAGTAATAGATTATATGTTACAAGCTGAACTAATAGTCATGCATGAAAGAACATGCTGTATGGACGCAAAGAGAAGAAAATAATAGAAAAAGGACGGAGAATGAGAAGAAAGAAGACAACAGTAATACAACAACTATGAAGAAGAAAAAGAAGAAGAAGAAGAAGAAGAAGAAGAAGAAGAAGAAGAAGAAGAAGAAGAAGAAGAAGAAACTAATCTACAAAATGCTAAGAGAACAACAAAATGAAGGAATCTACCGTCATGGTATTGGATATTCCAGAGCTCAAGTTCTGAAAAAGAAATCAGATTAAAGTTTTTATCTTCTTACACTGTGATCCCATATACATACATACATACATACATACATACATACATACATACATACATACATACATACATACATACATACATACATACGTCAACAAATACACACACTCACACAAACACGACCTATTCAACAGGTCCAACCTACAGAGACATACAATACATATACACCAACACACACACACACACACACACACACACACTCCAACAGTGAAACAATATGACACATGTACAGTAGAAAGGTAAATAAAATTATCTTGATGATCAAAATCATACTTATTGTTATCAACTACAGGATCTGAATGTAAATAGTCTTTCCAAGTCATCCAATACATGCCTTTATTTATATAACATCATATAACAGTGTGTATGTGTATGTGTGTGTGTGTGCGTGCGTGTGTGTGTCACAGAGAGGCAGAGAAACTATATGTTACTTGTATATGAAGATGGGGAAAGTTAGAGGTGTATTTTCACTTGTGTAGGTGGTGCAAGTGACAAGTTATCTTAATAGTTCAAAAGGACAGTTCCTTCTCCTGCTCTGTATTTATCTTTAATCTTAAGAACAAACAATATAGACATTTTTAATGCTGCCATTGCTAGCAATTATTATCTGCAATTTGGAACCTGCAGAACATTCTATTACAACACATCAATTGAGCTTTCTTAACAGAGGAGCAGCCAATATATTCCATAATTATTTATATTCTCAAAGACTGCCAATGCAACAGTCTCCTCTGATTCTATCATACACACTTCATATTTAAAGTGATCTAAATTAAAACATTCCAGCAAAATTTCGTATTCCATACACCAGCATAATAATGAGAAAGTTATTTTACTTCAATATTTTCAAAATTTTCAAAGGCAGTGTATTTCAACAGAAATATTGTAACAAAAATATTAAGTTTTGATTAATTAAATGACTAAAGATTTGAATTGTAGACTCTGTGTTATAGTCTTCCTGAACCTCCAGTTCAACTTGATTCAATTAATACACACTGCATTTATTCAGAGACAGTTGTTGTGTATGTGCATGCGTATGTGAGAACACTGTCTAATTTAACCATTTGTGGATGTGTATGGTTAGACTTAAAAGCACAAAATATTTGCTATATTGACTACAGTAGTCACTATTATTAACTAAACTTTCAATATATATTTTTAATCGAGAAGTTGAAGGAAAATTAGAAACAGCCATAAACATATCTGTCATGTGTGTGTTTATATATGAGTGTATGACATTTTAAAGTTTTGACAGGATATTTAAGCACGATGGGTCATCTTAACACAATTAAAATGCTAATCTGTACAAGAGGTAGGTTTAAATAACTTCTAAAATTAACCAACAGCTTGAAACAGGATTTTCTAAACTATTAAATAAACATTAGAGAAAATGTGAAGTCTAAATACAATTAAGAGTCTATTGGCTTTAACGAAATGATCTTCAAATGAAACAATGGTAAATGCAACTAGGAGTAGAGATGATGGAGTAAAGGGGAGGGGGTATTAAAAGGACTTGAGTAAACTAATAGAGAGGAATGACATTGGAATAATAAATGGCATGATCTAGAAGCTACTAACAGATCTGTTAATCGTCTATTTAAATAACTCAGCAGAAATACCTGGTTATATTTTATACTGTCAAACAACATAAACCATCCACTTAACTTGATCACCAAAGTTGATACAATTGTAGAAAAGAATAAAAAGGTACTGACATTTTGTTTTTTGGGTTTGTTCGGTTTTTTGGGGTTTTTTTCCTTTTTTTGTTACCACCACCACCACCTTCTGTTCAATAACTTTCCTTTTCAAGACCATGGCTTTGATCTACTCCCAAATCAAATCCAACACAATCCCACTATAAAATCTTCCTAAAAGGTAGATTAAACCACAAATTATCTTCAGGTTCGTTGGAAAGAATTGCTTCTGCAATTCATTGATTCCAGACAAAAAAAAAAAATCTGCTTCATTCTATTTATTCCAATGTTCCAGAATTAGACTAAAGGGTTCTGTTTTTAAAATCTATTTACCATTCATAAGGTTTCTCCTCTCCACCCAATACAATCATAAAACTCTGAAACCTCTTGTATCTAAGGTTGACAGATAAAAATGATACAACAGAAATTATGCTGCTTTGCTCAACCAACCAACCATTACACGTAGAGAAAGGCTAACAAAGAACTTATGTATGGTCACTCAGTTTACTAGATATAGCAGCCAAATTTCCTTCAAATCACACCTTATTGTCTTTATAAAAAAAAATAACACATTGAATAATGTAATCCAAGATACACAAAGCCTTCAAAAATTAAAGACAAGATGGCTGTGGTTAGAATACCTTTGACCCATCTGCTCAAAGAGGACTGACTTCATTCTAAACAAGAACGAGGAGGAGGCAATGATAATTTTGTTTTGTCAGAAAATTTCTGAATGTTCTTTTTTTTATAAAAACAATACAAAAAGATTTTAATTTAAAACTCTCACTCTGAAGAAATCTAAATTAAATTTGACATCTGATCCTGGGAGAGATTCACTTTTTTCATACTGTGTCTTGTTCACTTTTCTGTCGACAAGTGTGTGTGTGTGTGTGTACGTGTGTGTTTCTATATTTGAATGAGAATATGTGTAAACTATTCACCAAAATCAGCTGATGTGATGACATGTGTAAATATTTCAGCAGCAACAGACAAGCATGCATGCACACACACACACACACACACACACACACACAGCTGAACTAACAATACAATTAGTTTTGTGCAAGAGAAGACAAATTCTTTTCAGAGATATCGTAATATATTCAAAAGTAAAGTTTCTGCAGGAACACAATAGCCATAAAGTTATTGTAGTGACCACTTATTGCTATCACCATTATTATTATTATTATTATTATAAAGACTTTAGAGATTTACTACATTCCTTTAAGTAGTTCATTACACATAAAATTGTAACCTATGTCATCAAATTTTTTTAAAAGGGTGGGAAAACATGAAAAAAAAAAAACCAACAAAGAGTACAAAAGTACAAAATGTATCATTCCAATTTGGGAATGTGACAGAAGAGAATTTAATGTTTTGGCTGGTGGTGGTGGTCTTTCATTGGCAACATTAAAGAGGAAAAGAAGGTTACATGAAAAGCGATGGGTTTTACAGCAAAAGCAACATGGTGAGTTAAAATGGAAATGGATATAGTGGAGGTGTGTAGAATGGTGTTTTACAGGCAAAAGATGGGGATTGGAAAGGGAAATAAGTGAGATGCAGTGTGTGTGTGTGTGTGTGTGTGTGTGAAAATATTTCATGGATTGACAATAACAGTAGAGATAGACCAATGAAATGTTGTAAGGAACAAGCCAAGAAGGCACTGAAACTTTCTGCTATAAAAGAATTGAAAGATGCTGTATTGCAAGACTGCCCACCCTTACACAGATATCTATCTAGTTCCCCAATTTTTTATTTACATAAGAAATTTGATGAGTTCAGTAGAAAACAGTGGGTAAACATTGGCCATACACTTTCCAAAAGTTCACTAGAAGCTCAAGTTCTGTGCCAACAGAAATAAAAGCAAACCTTATAAATGGTTATAACAAACAATATTGACATTTAGTTTAATTGTTTTGATATTGAAGTAGCTGAGTGGTTAAAGCTGGCAGTTCTAGGTATAGTTTCAATTAAAAAAATAAAAAAATAAAACAGTAACTTATCTTAGCTTACAAAGTTATAATAAAATTTTTATCATTTCATGCTTACAACAGAGGTTAAAACCAAAGGCAACAACACAACTGTAAAGGTGCCAATTCTCAAGACAAACATTTGTTGAAAACATGCAGGAGAGAGAGAGAAAGAGATAGTGTGTGGGGGGGGTCTCATTGAGGGCAGCCTCTCAAGTGCTGGTGGAACAAAAAAATGTCCACAGACCATGCTAAACAATGTTTGATGGTAGGAAGGGCGTCTAGCTGTAAATACCATACCAAAAATATCAGAACATACACAAGAAGAGAGTGTACTGTTGTTTTCCCTTTGTTGTTATGCATATCAGATGACAAAAGATAGTCTCAAGTGTTAAGAGACACAGGAGGGACTTGTCCAGCTCGTGCCAGCATGGGAGAACAGACATAAGATGACAATAGTGAATACAGTCAGCATTTATATGGTATAGAAAGGTTCAGTGAATTCATAAATGATCATGTCATATTAAATTAAAGAAGAATGTTATTGTGTTTTAATACCAGGCATGCCCTCAATGTGTAGATTCTTGATCAAAGATAGTCCAGCTATGACTAGCTTGGACTTTTTTTCCAGAATGCTTTAACCAATATATTCTTAAAGGGCTTTTTGACTGATACTTTTAGCAGGTCAAGCAATCATACAGAGGCTCATCAAAGAGGCATATTAGTGGCATTATCTAAACAGTATGATGACACTGAAATTGTGTTATTGCCTTATTAGAGAATAGTTAAATTTAAAATTTAAGACAGGATTTAATATTGGTTTCAAATCTGACACGAGGCCAGCAAGTTCAGGGGAGGAGGCAAATCAATTACATTGGCCCCAGAGCTCAACTGGTACTTATTTTATTAATGCCAAAAGGATGGAAGGCAAAAGTTGACCTTGGCAAAATGTGAACTTAGAACATAAAGACGGACTAAATGCCGCCAAGCATTTTGTCCGGCATGCTAACAATTCTGCTAGCTCGCCTTGGACTTAGATTTAATATTCAATTCTATACTGGGCACGAAGGCCTGGAATTTTGGGGGAGGGGAGTAATTGATGTTATCGACTCCAGTTCGTAACTGGTACTCACTTTATTGACCCCGGAAGGATGAAAGGCAAAGTCGACCCCGGCGGCA
>JAOPUL010001697.1:33080123-33093850 GCA_027564515.1 Octopus rubescens
ACACACACACACACACACACACACACACACACACACACACACACACACACACACACACACACACACACACCTACCTAGTGATCATGTAAATTGTCCCTCATAGATTCAAAGACTAACAAAATTTTTCTACATCTGCAATTTCAACACTACATATTCTGAATTTTACAATAAAACTTTTGTCTTAGAGTCAGAATATAGTGTATACATTTTTATATAGAGAGAGTCTGCTGGCTGCAAGGTTGTGTAAATTTATGTTTGTCCAAAATATAGGAAATCTATATTTCTAGTAGGCTGAATGATCTTGTAGAAGTTAGCCCATTGACTCCAAGGTGAACCTACATCTGTAGGTACGATAGAGACTGTATGTTGGGTGGAGCTGGTACCATTGTTGCAATCTTTTTCCAACAGAATCTAGTTTTCATATGTTTGTTGTGTAAAATGCAACACTAATGTTTGAATATACTGTGTGCTAGGTTAAAATGGCACCTTCCTAAATTAAAGTGGTATCTTCTTCAATTAAAATGGTACCTTTTTCAATTAAAATGGTACCTTCCTTGGTTACAATGGTACCTTACAGTGTGAATAGTTGCTGCTGAGGAATTTGTTTAGCACATTATTGTTTGTTTTTGCAGCTGTCTAGATATTATATTAGGGCTAACAGTAAGCACATTTCCAGAGATGTTCTATTCAAGATTGCATGTGGAGATGTTTAGACCCAGACTAGCCCTGACCTAGCAGACTTTGCTTTTCATCCTTTCAGGGTCGATAAAATAAGTACCAGTTGATCACTGGGGGTCGATGAAAATCGACTTAACCCTCTCCCGAAATTGCTGGCCTTGTGCAAAATTTTGAAACCAATATTCGTAATAATTTGGCAACTGATTTTACTATTATCGAAGTGTAGATATTAATAAAAAATAGTTTTCTGAGACCAAGTTATTTTCTGTTTGGACATCTTTTTGTTGTAGTTGTTGTCATTATCAAGTAATTTTTATATTTTTTTTTCTTTGATTTGTATTGCAACAACATATTGTATTGATCAGTTTAAAGTGTTGGGAAAATACACAAATCCACCTCATTTGGCTACAACTGCTGTCTTCAGCTAAAAGTGTTTCAACTATCATTGATAAAACCTAATGGAAACCAATGTGTGAGGATTCAATGAATATAATGGGGATAAGAAACAACTGTTAATTAAACACATCAAAGAATGTCATTTGTTTAAGATATGTCAGGAATTGGATGTTAACTGGTAATGGTTTATAGATTTCCAGTATTTTAGGCAATCAGTTTTTGCCTAAAACTTCAGCTCTGAGTCATTTGCCTACCTGACAAGACATACATATATCTCCTATAGCATTATTAGTTGTACTCAGTACTGTGTGTGTGTGTGTGTGTGTGTGTGTGCAGGTGGTGATGTTATGTTAAACATCTGCCTAGACTCATGTGGGCCAAAACCTCAGTAGCTCAGCAGGGTGTTCTGCCCTGGGCGGAATTTTATGGTGGGTGATGGCAGCACATTTGAGTTTGCTGTATAAGCCTGTATAGGGTGGGAGGATGGGAAACTCATGGGTTGCCCCAAGCAGCACTCACTCTAGCTATGCCACTGAAAAACTTATATGTGCATAGTCAGGAGTAAGAGCAGTGACTATGGCCTTCATAGCTTCTCTAAGACAAATGTTATTGATACAGTTGATTGCCTGTTAGACCATCTGCAAATTAATGGAATTTCAAAAAGCTAACATCATTGGTTGGAGTGATTGGAAGGAGAGACATGCAGTGAGAAACAGGTGTGTCAGATTGAACTAGTTTTGAGTAGTAGAGGCTGTAGTACTAGTGGTAGAATTAGCAGTGTGAGAAGACAGAGGTTGTAGTGTGTTAGTATTTACAAATTCGTCAGACATCCTTCTTCTGGATGCAGTCTAGAGAGTGTGTGTGTGTGTGTGTGTGTGTGTGTGTGTTAAGTATTATATTAGCTTCATCTCAAAAGTATTGTTTATTACTTTATTCTAATTAACTGCAACACAAATTAATTAACTATGCCATAAATTCATTTATGTTACAAGTTAAATGTACCTTGAAGATGTTAGTTTGTTTTGACAGTGTTCCTGTCTTAACTGTTGTGATGAAATCATTGATAGACTGTCAGACATTGTTGTAGTATTATAATTAGCCATGACCCTTTAGGTTCTGAGTTCAAATCCTACCAAGGTCAACTGTGCATTTCATCCATTCTGAGGTTGATAAAATAAAGCACCAGTCAGGTATTGGAGTTAGTTCTATAAAGTAACCTAAATGTAAATGGAATTATAGTAAATCTCTCATAAGGAAACTTCTATTTGTCTGGCAATACAAATGCAAGGGAATGCAAAATACGATTCTCAATTGTCTCTGCTATATTGTGCGGGAAGTATGAAGATATGTCCTTAGATGCGAGTTCCCATTCTACCTCGCTGTGTAAAATTTCCCCCACTGCCCGACGAAGAAGGTCCAGGCACATTATGTATATCTATTTATGTACTCTGTACTTGTCTGCATGTCCCTGGTCTATATATCTCGTCTGTTCCCGGTCTATATGCCTCCTCGCCTGTCCCTGGTCTATATGTCTCGTCTGTACCTGGCCTATATGTCTCATCTGTCTCTGCCCCCGATCTATATGTATCCCCTCCCAGTCTACAAATGTTGTCTGTCTCTGGTCTATGTGTACCCCGGTCCTCATGTCTGTCTGTCCCCGGTCTATATGATTTGTCCATCCCTGGTCTTTGTGTACCCTGGTCCTTATGCCTGATGACTGTCCCCAGTCTGCATTAGCGTCGAGAGTCTGGTGCCAGTGGCATGTTAAAAGCACCCAGCACACACTGTAATGTAGTTGGCATTAGGAAGGACATCCAACCATAGAAACCAAGCCAAATCAGACTGGAACCTGGGTTTATCTGTTTAAGTGCTTTTGTTTTTCCTTATTGAAGATTCCTGAAATTATCTTAATTCCTTAGAAAGGTGTCTCAGCTACTGTTAGGCCTAATTCAAAAACCTTTTCTGTTTCTGATTATCAACACTGAATGCACAACAAAATTTCCACTGGCATCTCATAGAACCAGTGATGATGATGGTTTCAAAGGTCTGATGAAGTTAGGTACAGGAATATATCAGACAATGTTTTGGTGGAATCATAAAAGGTTAAGAACTCTTGTAGTGATTATATACTGAAGATTACCATTGCTGTTTATGTTAGTAAATTAACTACTCAGTTCTACATTATAAGGTTTAAAGTTTCATTACATGTATATGACATATACAAAGCTGTGTGTCATTGTATACTGAAAGAAAGTTTGTTTGTTATGCACAGCTGGCAGGTTTCACAGTATTAGCTGGCCTAGCGACATCAAAGCTTATTATAGGTGCAGCGTTAATAGAAATATGTTTGACCAGAAAATAACTGGTTATAATGCAGCAAGGTGGGTACTATAGTGTTAGTGATATACTAACTCTTAGTGAACCAATTCTTTGATGCAGGTTTCAATCCATAATTGTAGCTGTAACCCACTTGTGAAGTCAATAAAGCTGATCACCCGTTAATGCAATTGAATTTCATTATTACTGTAGTGTATGAGATAAATAAATATTCTCTTAATTTATATTTTTACATGAGGTTAACCCAATTGTGCCTTTATTACAAATTATTGTGTCAGAGCTGTACTTACTCCCAAAGGCCTCTCACACTAACCACTAGACTGAAAATGTGATGACTGAAAGGTTAGGGGTTTAAGCCTTGTTATGGCTGCTTTATATATTAGTGGTTATAGCTCTTAGCTCTCAACAGCCAAGTCAAGCTAGTTCCAGACAGGTAGTGTGAGTGGTGTAATTAACTACTGTAAACAAATAGCATTGCTCTCAATGGCCATGTCCACCTAGTTCCAGATAGGTACTGTGAGTGGTACTGCTGTAAACATGTAACCCTACACTGCACTATGGATTTGATAAGTGATTTGTTGACCTGAAATGTAAAGTCCAATTCTTGTCAGATGGAAAGCAACATGTAAAAGACCAGTGTCCTATTACAGCTTGAATTGATCAAGCAAACCTATGAAAATACATTCCATCCATGCCCATCCCATACTTTTATACATACTATATCTCAGATTACATTATTTATTATGTTCTTCCCTTTAAAGATGGTAGTGTGATTTGTGAAAAGTTGACTCTTATTTCTAACAGTTCAAGTGATCATGTAGTTGCTCCATTATTGGTTTAATCTGTAAATAAGTACCATGAGTAGATACAGCATATGTTGTACATGATTAAGGAAGATGTCTCTCCAAACACTTTAACACAATGACAGCCACAATAACCTCCAGTATAGACACTTCATAGAACTGTAGCATGCACATCAATCTGTGATGTAAAACCCTTGTCACCTTAGGTTCAACTGGCACTTCCAGTACTACTTTACTCTCAACCATTTTTGTTTCATGCTTTCTCTTTGATTAAAAAAATGCATTGCTCCATGAATGGACTAAGTTAGTATATAGCATATATATATATATTCTTTTATTCTTTTAGTCATTAGACGGCGGCCATGCCAGGGTACCGCCTTGAAGAATTTGAAGTTGAACAAATCGACCTTAGTACTTATTTTTTAAAGTACTGGTACTTATTCTATTGGTCTCTATTGCCAAACCGCTAAGTTATGGGGGATATAACAAGCCATCACCGGTTGTCAAGTGGTAGTGGGGGACAAACACAGGCACAAAGACACACACACATATCATCATCATTTAGCATCCGCTTTCCATGATGGCATGTGTTAGACGGTTTGACTGGAGCCTGGCAAGTCGGGGAGCTGCATCAGACTCCAGTCATATATATATATATATATATGACTGGCTTCTTTCAGTTTCTGTCTACCAAATCATCCACTCACAAGGCTTTGGTCGGCTTGAGGCTATAGTAGAAGATACTTACCCAAGGTGCCATGAAGTGGAACTGAACCTGGAACCATGTGGTTGGGAAGCACATATGCTCGTATATATATATATATATCATCATCATCTTCCTTTAACATCCGTTTTCCATGCTGGCATGGGTTATATATACATATATTCAAAAGAAGTTTTAATTAAAACTTTATTGCAAGTTTTATTCACTTGTTATTTACTTATAACCTGTTCTGAAGTCCCTTGTCCCACCAAAATAATTGCCATTTCTCCCTCCCCCTTCAGAATCACTGTTTGGTTAAATCACAGTGAATAAATGTGCTGGGCACCATTTATTAATATAGACACTGTGTTAAAGTACACAGGAAAACTGATCAAGAGACTTGAGGGATTATTGGATTATCTACTCCTGGTTCATGGAGTCAAATCAGTTATTGAGATTTTTGTTTTTGTTTCTGACATAGCACTTTATTCCACATTACCTCTGTCTATGTTATTGGGAATAGAAATTGGGTTCACCTGTGAATGTTATCTGTGGTAAACTGGTATTTTATCTAGGAGGGAATTTAGCTCTTGTCATTTCCATGCTATGAAATTGGTTAAGCATTAACTCTCAAATTCGTTTGAGTTACAAAACAGGAGACCATTGTTAGAGAAATTGTGCTTTCTTTTTGGAGTCTGGTTCTCCATAAACCTTCAGTATTTAACTCTATAGCAGTTTCAATTTCAGTGAATTATTGATTATTAATGGTTAATGGTTTTCATGCCTGTTATAGAATACCACTAATTATTCTGATAGTTTAGATAGGTTTTCAAAAGGAATCTTTGTACCGCTGTGACTTTGATTGTATTCAAAGTATTTTTAAACTTACAGAAGTTGTAACTAATCTTACCACGATAAATTAATGTCAACAGCATTCAGTAATATGCTTAGCAATATTTTGGAAGAATGGGATTGACCTGGTTAAAGGGAACTCCTATTTTAAAAATGGGAGCAATTTTGCCTGGTTGAGTAAGTTTATAGAGCTAGAATCGTTTGGTCTGAATGAGAAATAATATCTTTTGGATATACCTTTTATCAGGTGATCTTATGAATATTAATATCTATGCTTGAATGAATTTTCATCTAGTTTCTCTTTATGTGTGTAGTTTCATGGAAATACAAAGTATTTTTAGTTATTCAGCTTCTTCTTTTTACCTGGTTTTGGTCCTGGAGTGAAATGATTGGGTTGACTGCTTTACTGCATAACTGTGTTAGCATAACCACCTGTTGATTAGGTTAAATTTCAGGTGATTGTGTTGTACACTATGTCAGTGTGTCACAGGGTATAAGATATTGCATTGAACAATTATTTCCAGCTAATGATTTAATAAGTCTTAACAAACACAACTTTATTATCAGGTACTGCAATAATCCAGAACTAACACATGCAAATTATATGCAGATTGAGTTTTACTTCAGCACCAGCAATAACGATTTTAAAGAATATCAAATTCATCATCATCCTTTAACGTCCGTTTTTCCACGCAAGCATGGGTTGGACGGGATGCACATATACTCACACACATATACATATATATATATGCCCTTCAATTGCTTCCTAATGAATCTGGTTTAATCTTGAATAAATGCTGGATCTTTACTAATTAACTTTGCTAGACAATTGAGCATATACTTAGAATAGAACACACTCTCTCTCTCTCTCTCTCTCTCTCTCTCCATTGTTCTAACGTCTAAAAGATGATATTTTAATCAATTACTCTTTCCAACCATTTGGTCTCTTCTATTGCAATGCTTTCCATTTTACTGGACCTGCTGACTGTATTCCACTTTCAACTAAATTTAATTCACTTGTCCTTCTTCTTTACATCACTTCCACTGTCTTTTGCCCCTCCCCCCAGTCTCTACCAGATCACCCCCTCTTCCTGTCTCTAAAAATCCCTTATTATCCTTTCCTTCCAACAGTGAAAAAAAAACCTAAAACAATAAATTAATTTCTCTACACTCCTGTGAAAAAAGACTAAAATGGCTATGGGTGTTTATTTTTTTTCCAGACTAATAAGACACTTGTCTCCGTTTCTTACAACACTTTATACTTTTTTCTCCCTGACTGTGTCCTAAACACATGGTTAAGGACCCATCCCCCACCTAGAACCCCATCCCTGTGAAAGTCTGTATCTTGCCCTGCTTTCCTATGAACAGAAAAACACACCCCAAAACTTGCACCAATTAAAATGAAACAATATACACCAGCAACCCCATTTATTTATATCTATACCCCCAAAGGAGGGTTTGATATGTCTATGGTGTTACTCTTCTTCTTCTGATTAGTAAAAATATCTATCAAAGTTTAAGCTTGACAAGTTTTTTGTCACTAATAATCTGTTTAGCAGCATTGTAATCTAAATGTAAAGTCTACTATAATTACTGCATGGAAAAAAGGTTTGTTATAATATTATTTGAATTTGGCATAAAACAACTCCAAGCTGAAATTAAGTTTGTTTCTTCTGACACAAGTCTTATCTTTGTTATATTATAAACTAATATTAGGATAGTCAGATTATATATATATATATCTCATATACGCAATTTATTAATCATTGATAGCAGTATAAAACGAAAAAGAAGAGGAAAAAAACAAAAAATAAACAAACAGAAAGAAGAAATGTAGAGAGAAAAAAGGGGGTGGGTGGCAGACAGTAGGGGCAGCACAGGTCCCAGGACAGGGGGGCTTTCAGCTGCGCCCCACTGTAATGACCGCGGTGGCATTGCCATGGAGAATGGCCAGCAACACACTGCAGTAGCCATTTCATCTTGCGGCGCTCATTTCTCCGGCGGGCTGCAGCAGACCCTATTTGGTGGAGGAAGGCTGTGGTTCGAGGACGAAGGACACCAGATGTCTCGACGGCTACCGGCACAACTGATAGCAGCCGGCCAAGCTCCTGTACTTACGGACCTTCCTCTCCTCCATGTTGCGGGCTGCGACACTGGGGTTTGCAGCAGAAGCTGCGAAGTTGGTGCTGGAGAATGTGTCGCAGCATGTCGCATCCCAGATTAGGGATCTGCCTCCCTCCAATGGGAAGAGGGTTATCCTGTCTGGGTGCTTACCATCCCCACGGTCGAGACCTGCAGGCTCAAGTTGGGACAGGAAGCTGGGCCACATTGAGGCGTCTTCTGACAATGTCAGATTATTATTTCTTATTCAAAAGTAAATTCCTGAATCTATTGTTTTTAGTGAAGAAATAAGTGCTGTCTTAACATTAATGATAAACATGATTAAATCTAGGGTAAGTCTTTCAAACAAACTATTTATAGTTGTTCTTTGACAAACTGCTATCGGTTTAATTTTTCACATAGTATGGTTGAATGTATTTGCTAAAATAGATATGAAATGTCTGTCCTACACAACAGTCTAATTCTTTATTTGTTATTGTTGTGGTTGACCTCTTTGGTTATGTTCATGTGTGGGTTGGTGTGGAACACATTCAAAGCAATTAGCAGTTTTTGCTTTGCTAATAGTTTATAATAACTGTAAAATAATGATAGCATACAACCTTGAGAATAGCTGTCATGTCTAAATATTGAGCAGAAAATGATAAATGTTGATTACAAAAGAATTCTGTAACAAACTTTAGCCATCAGAAATTATTGATGTCTCTGTGGTAGCCACATAATTCCCATCACATACACTGGCTTTTTCTTCAAGACCAATTGAAAACACTTGCTTGAAGAACCTACTCCCAATTTTTTAAGGTCCATATTAACTAGACCAATCTATATGTCCCTTGTGGAAGTAGGTGGCCTTGTGTTTAGGGTGTTGGCCTGACAATCATAAGGTTATGGGGGTCAATGCTTGGCCCAGGTTGCATGATGTGACCTTGAGAAAGGTACTTCATTCCATGTCTACTCAACTGAAAAGGAGTACCAGCTGAGTTCCTGTGCAGCCTTCTCTCTTCAGCTGTCATATCCTTGATGTTGCACTGGGTCATGAGGTAGGAGGGCTGAGAGGATGTCTATATCTGCTCACAACTCCATCGATATCTAAAACAATTATTGAAAGTTTGGTACCTGTTACCAGATCATACTCACTTGTAAGTGATGGCTAAGGTCTTTATGTTTTAATATTTCCCCTACTAAAAGCAGTGAGCTGGCAGAATCATTAGTACACCAGGCAAAATGCTTAGCGGCATTTCATCCATCTTTATGTTCTGAGTTCAAATTCAGTCAAGGTCGACTTTGCCTTTCATCCTTTCTGGATCAATAAAATAAGTACCAGTTAAACTGTTGTGTTGGGTCGATGTAATTGACTAACTTCACCCCCGAAATTGCTGGCCTTGTGCCAAAATTTGAAAGCAATATTTCCCCTACTAAAGGCAGCGAGCTTGCAGAATCATTACAGCACTGGACAAAATGCTTAGCGACATTTTTTCTGACTTTATGTTTTGAGTTTAAATACTGCCGAGGTAGACTTTGCCTTACATCTTTTCGGGGTTGATAAAATAAGTACCAGTTGAGTACTGGGTTTGATGTAATTGACTAGCCTTCCCCCAGAAATTGCTGGCCTTGTGCCAAAATTTGAAACCAATATTCCCCCTACTATCTCTATTATATTACACAATCCTTCATATACTATGGTCAACATAGTTTTGGCCTGGCTTTAACAATGGGAACCAACTGGTGGTCAGTTGGTGTGGGTGTGCGAAAACCTGAACTGGTTAGTGTGCTCTATTCCATGATTTTCTATTTCGTTTTTAAAAATATTCTTTTCATTTATTTTCAAAATTTGATTAAAACTCTGTCTTAGATACTTTCAGTGCAAGAAATTTATAAAAACTTCCTTGTAGAAAGAAACATTTCAACATTGTTTTGCTTTCAGATATAAGGTGTTTAGGAAAATATAAATACCATCATTGATGATATAAACTATATTTTTTTTCTTCTTAAATTGGTGTGTTTGCACAAGCAAGTAGGTTTAGCCATATATGTTTGTATATGTTGCTGAGGCAATTGTTTCTACAGCTGGATGTTCTTTTCTCATAGTAACAACCATTCAGCAAGGAAGAGAAGGAGATTGGTGATATTTTTCTTGCTAACTTACATCAAATAACAATGTTATGTAACTTTTGTACAACATATTTCTTGTGACTGAAATAAATTGTTTTGTCAAAGAACCAGCAACCATGACTGTTTGGGTTACAGTACATGTAACCAAGACAGTTAGGGGTCCTGCAGATGGCTTTCTGCTCTTCCATCCAAGGGGTTTTTAACCCTATATATTATCAGTTATTATTTAAAGCTGGATTCACATCTGAGACACGTCATTTATAGAAGACTCATTTATATATTTTTCAATAATTCTGTTATGTGTTAAATGTAAACATACATAGACCAATGTTTCTAATAGCAGGTGGGGGGAGGGTGGACTGAACGTTGAAAGGGGGTGGGTCAAATATATTGCTATGTTTCATAAATTTAAGATAGTTTTCAACTTTTATAAACTTTTCAATGCCTTGGAAAAATTATAAGGATGCAAAATTTATTTTGTGATCTCATTAAGAAGGGTGGGGGTGTTAAAAATTTTCACAAATATTTTTGGGTGAGTGGTGGGTAGATTCTTCCTGAGTCATATAGACTCATAGGGCCGGTTTCTCGGTTTCTATATTCCCCCTGGAGTGGACATCAGTCCATCACAGGATGACTCATTTTAGCCAGCTGAGTGATTGGAGCAACGTGAAATAAAGTGTTTTGCATAAGAACACAACGTATTGCCCAGTCTAGGAATCGAAACCACAATCTTAGGTTCATGAGTTCAACACCCTAACTGATAAGCCATGCGCCTCCACTGGATGGGTGGGTAGATGGTTGGCAATTGTCTGAGTTGGACCTTATTTTGTTTTCAAAAACTGTTTTATATCAATTTTTCCCAGAAGTAGTGTAACTAATATCTTTATTTTACTATTTGATCATCATGTACAATACTGTTTTGTCTTTTTAGGTATTTTCTCATCATTACTTTAGCAAGGACAGTGTAGACTATTTCACTGAGGAGGCCTAATAGGACTTCAACATGCTCAGAGTTAACTCTTACTGAAATAATTAAAATTGTAGTAATTGATTTTATGCTGTCTTTTCCTCACCACATAATTATTTCTAATTAGAGATTAAATACTAATTAAATCAAATATGTTAGTACTAACTTCACTAACTATTCAGTTGTCTAGTAAGCATTTTGTGTATTTTTTTTTCAGTTTGGTAGCCTGAAGAAATAGAAAGATTGTCAACCATACAGAGGCTGCCATATTGAAGTGGTTTCTGTATGGTTACAGTAGAACTAATAGTTTAATCTTCTTCAAATTGTAACTATCTTAGAGGAAGGAAGCATTAAATAGTAGTTTTAGATAAACATATGTTGAAAAAAACATGATGGTTACAGCTGGAATGCCTGAGAGGGGAAGTCTGCTGCATCAGAACTGGCCTAGGGTTAAATAACAACAGCACAATAGTTGGATCAAGATTTGAATTTAAGATCAAGGGAACAATCAGTAGTTTTAGTATATTGTACCTGTAGTGTGGGTGTAGTTTAACAAAGTAATTTTCATACCATCAAGGGGAATTCTGTAATTATTTCTTTACCAAATATTCACAATGGTGAATTATTTCCATAGTTTTAATTTCATTCCAGTAAAGATCTTATTTATCCTTCATAATGATAATAATTCTCTACTACAGGCACAAGGCCTGCAATTTGTGGGAAGTGGGAGGCTAGTTGATTACATCGACATCAGTGCTTAACTGGTACTTATTTCATTAACCCCGAAAGGATGAAAGGCAAAGTTGACCTCTCTGGAATTTGAACTCAGAAAGTAAAGAGAGACAAAATGCTGCTAAGCATTTTGTCCAGCATGCTAATGATTCTGCAAGCTTGCCGTCTTAATAATAATAAAAATCCTTTCTATACTGGGCACGAAGGCCTGGAACTTTGGGGGAGGGGAGTAGTCGATGTTATCGACCCCAGTTCGTAACTGGTACTCACTTTATCGACCCCGGAAGGATGAAAGGCAAAGTCGGCCCCGGCGGGATTTGAACTCAGAACGTAAAGTCGGGGAAAATGCTGCTAAGCATATAACGGTAACGATTCTGCCAGCTCGCCGCCTTAATGAAGCGTTTAATAATATAGACATAGGAAATCACGTGTTTAAGTAGTTTATTTACAACCAAAGTCATCCGGTTTCGATCCTAGATGAGAGAAATTTGAGTTGACCATGTGTTTTTTTTTTCTGTAGCATGTTCTTGACCAATAATTTATGAAGCAATATTCAGGAAGAAAACATTGCGGGAAACTTTTACATGTGGATGCGCATGCGTGTAAAGGCAGTGTCATCGTTTATTTCTAGGTCAAACGGGTGTTGTGTTAAAAGAACGCAACTTGGCGCATCGACAGATAGAGACACATAAAATACGAGCCTGAAATCGGTATGATTGAATAGACCCTTGCAGGTAGTACCCGGGTTTGGGTGCAGTCTAATGGCTGAAGCCACTAAAAATAATGGATGAACATTTTTGCCATTGTTGATGGTGAAATTGTTGATAATGTTATACATTGTGATAGTTACTTCTGCCCCTACTAATAACAAGGAGGTATTAACATGAAGATCAAGAACCACAACAAGTTAAAGAAAAATAACAAAAATAAGGAAAAAAAAACACTAGTTGGAAGAGGAGGAATGTAGGAAAGATAAAGAATAAGAAAAAAACAAATTCAACAACAGAAGGTGAAGGAAGATGGTAAGACGTACGATAAAAAAAAAACACAACAATAAAAGAAAAAAAAAGTAAAGAAAAAACAAAACATCAGTAGCAATTAGAACAACAATTACACTATAACAGGTAGGACGCACAAGGAAAATAAATCTGCTCTCTCTGACATCACTAAAGCATCCGACGAATTTCTACTGATAGAAGATCGTGTGGAAGACATCTTTGAAATGAAGATAATTGCTTTCTCGTTTATTTATTTATTGTTTTTGTAGCATATCTATAGCTCTTTACTATGTTTATTTCCTTATTGAAAGCTTGTTGTTATTTTTGTTGTGGTGGTCATAGTAGTAGTAGTAGTAGTAGTAGTAGTAGTACTAGTCGTCGTCGTCGTCGTCGTTGTTGTTGTTGTTGTTGCTATTGTGGTTGTTGTTACTATCGTTCTTCGTTTCGGCGTTTGATGATATTGCTTTTGAATGAATTAGTTTATTAGTTTGCATTACGTAATATTTATTGCCGATATAGCGTCGAATAATTGAATAATAAGTAAGCAATTATAAGTTACCAGTGAAGAATCCTCCGTACATCCTGGCTAAAGAAGGTGAGAAGCACAGACCTCTGTGCATGGACTCATCAGCTATAAGTTAAATCCAAGATAAAGAGAATATGATGGGAAGGGATTGGGCTCACACTCAACGTAATGTGCATTATTAGATATATTATTACATGGAATCCCCAAGGATATATATATAGACATGATCGGTTACGAATTATCTGGCTTAGAGTATTACATCGTGATATCATGGGATGAGAGATACTCCAGGGATATACTACCTCAGTAGAAGAATGATAGAATATTCTCAGTGAGCATAAATGATGCTAAAACAGTAACGATGGACATTTATGATGCAACTGAATCCGTTATAATTACATTGCCAGATCCCACTCAAATGACATATATTCGTTTTCTGTTCTGTATGTATAATTTTATATGTAATCGGGATTCAAAGTAGAGCACCGCTAGGATCTTCCTGTAT
>JAOPUL010001697.1:33143075-33158784 GCA_027564515.1 Octopus rubescens
CTTGCCAGTTTCCAGTCAAAACCGTCTAACCCATGCCTGCATGGAAAAACAGACGTTAAAGGATGACGATGATGATGATGATGATGATGATTATTGTCAAAGGAAATAAATTCGAATTATGTCAAAATGAAGCAACGATAGCAACTAATGGTGAAAGTGAGTTGGTTGGCGATTCTTTACCAAGACTAAAAGAATGAAGAATACGATGTACGTGTGTAGTAATGTTTTTAAAATGCAAAATTAACAAAGATAGTGGGAGGAATTCTGGTTTAAGCTCCTCCAAATGACCCCTCATAACTTTTTTTTTTTGCGAATTTGTGTTCTACACACGGAAATTTATACGATTACGAAAAAAAAAAAATTTTTTTAAATTTTTAATCCCCTCCCCCATAAATTCTAAAAGTTCCACTCTTTTTCGAAAAATGTATAAATTCAGAGTTTAAAATACGAACAGTCCGAGTTTTTTTTTTTTGTTTTTTTTGCCTAGAACCCAGCAATGGACCACCCATTAAATGTGTTTTATGGGGAGAAAAATATTGAAAAACATCAACACATGTGATAGAGTAACGAGGAAGGTGGTCGCGAGATGTGCTAAAAATAGCAGCTAAATCGCCCTTAAATCACACACAAAAAAACAATTTTTTTTTGGCACAGTCGTATGGGGTGTTTAAACCAGAATTCCGCCAGAATTTGAAGGAATATAGAAGAGACGTGAAAACAATGTCGTTGTAAAAGACTAAATTTATATCCTGTTATATTTTAATATTTCCAGATTTATATCCTGTTATATTTCCAATTTATATCCTGTTATATTTTAATATTTCCAGATTACGGTGTTAAATGATCGCCAATTGACCGGTATTAAATGCACAACATCTCTTAAGACAGTCTGGACGGTCATTTATGGAAACAAAACTGCAATATTCGAAGTATAATTCCTTCATTATGTACATTATATTCAACATAAACAACCGATTCTCCAAAATATTTTCTCCTTAAATTTAATTCTCTCTCACTCACTCCACCCAACCACGAGATAATGAACCAAATAGGAACGAGACAATTGTTATGTTTACAATCAATTACTCCGAAGATCGAAAGACACTAAATCTGGTCACCCGCATTAAGGGTACCTTAACACTATTAATTAAACAACACAAAATAGAATATCGAGGTAAAAGTCCATTTCCACAGACATCAACCTAACATATGTAATAAGAGGGATTTAATAGAAATAATAAATAGAATGGTACTTACATAAACAATTTGAAATATAAGAAGGTGCTGGTGACCAACTAAAATGGTCAGACCTGCCACAATTAATGACCAATTGTCTCAATTAACCAAATGCCATGTTTATTATTTCTATTAGACACAGTTTCAATATTGACCAAACTCTACAATTCTTGTGGTAAACAACAACTACAGAGGTCCAAAAAGGAAATAGATTTTGGTGAACTTAGACACTGCAATTAACTGTAATGTCTCTCACTAGAGATGTGTCAACACCTGTTAATATTAATTATTATTACAGTCATATATAGATATGTATTGCTCTTCTTTCGTTAGGGTTTTAATTAATCTAAAGTTAATTGATTTCTTTAATTCAAAATGGAACTAGAACTCTTTAATTATCAACATAATATATTCACCACTATCTAATTCAAAATATATTGCTTATTTTGATTGACTTATTTATTCAGTTAATTATCACTAGCTTCATTAATTACAGTTCTCCTGCAGCCAATCACTGTTTCGCAGCATTTTCTGACAACCAGACTGATAAGGGAGTCTCTCTAACTTGATGATGAACAAATATTGCAATGGACTTCGAAAAGAATGCTTTTCTCATCGCTGTTAATTAATTTTCACTGATATTCATAGGCAAACACACTCACCTGCATACATACAGTAAATTAGTGTTTCAAACTATGAACATTGAACTGAATAAAGCATTGAGATAGAGATATGTATAATAACATTATTGACAGTAACTTCGAAGTTTCAGCAGCTGTATGACTTATTCAAATAGTTTGTATAAACCATACACCTGGTGAAACTTCAAAGTCACTGCCAATAAAATCATTAATGAATTATCCTGGACTTTGGCAAGGTGATAATTCTTCAGGTGGGCTTTTCAAGGGCAATACTTGGGGTATCTAACATACCCTGTTGCCTCTCCAACACACATCAATATTTTCCATGCTTAGCTATTTTCTTAGTCCATCTCACACACACACACTTTTAAACATCCAATAGATCACATTTGACTCATTTCTCTCTGGCCTCTACAGGTCTTCCATGTTTATTTAATTTTGGAATTTAATGGAAGGAGACAGGTAAATGCTCGTCATTTGTAGGTCCATCCAGATGTCATTGATGTTGACTTTAAACATTTTAAGGTTGATGTTTGTAGGAAAGAAGTGATTAGAAAAATAATTCCTGACAGTTGCAAATCTTGGGGAAAAAACTGATCATGGTTAGGAGACAATACGTAAAAATATTGAAACAACAAAAATCATTTACTTATATATATTTATTTATATAGATCAATATATATTTATAAAATATTGTGTGGACAATACATAAAAAGAAACACACATACATCATTTTAATGTCAACTTTTCCATGCTTGTATATAAATTTGATGAGGCAGCTTTTCTATAGCCAGATGACCTTCCTGTTGTTCATCTGTTTCCATGCAAGATAATATTTCTCCAAGATCAAACATGTTTTCATGAAGATTGAAAAATAAAGGATGCTACTTGTATGGTGGTGAACACTTGTTTGCAACTATCACACACTGCCAAGACAAGGAGACAAACATAAACAAACACACACTTTCATTTTGAACATAAGCAGTTTTATTTTTGACTCCATTTTGTGTCCCAAGCAGCTGAAGTTGGAGACTTTATAACATGTTACTGTAGTTGAAAGGCAGCAGATCTTCTGCTTGTCTAACATTAAAACAGAAAACATTCACACTGTATTAGCATTTTTATAATAAATTGGAAAAAAAATTTACTTTTTTGATTTAATAATTAATATTTACAGTTTTAATCTGGGTTGGCACTCTCTACCTTGTCCATTCAGATGGCACAGTCTCCAAGTTAGCATAACAAGAGAATTGTGTGATCTTGAGCAAAGCTGGTACATGGCCTATTAGTTAAGAGGTAGTAGTAGTAGTAGCAGCAGCAGCATTGTGGTGGTAGTGTGAGGATGAGTATATCTGTTAATTAGCTGATGAACTTTGTAGATGATATCGTTTAGAATGTCTGTGTATATAGCAACACCATCTCATGTTCATAGATAAGGAAGGCAAGGTGCAAAGCTGTTTCAGTTGACACAAACTAGATTTCTTGGCACTAAAGAAAGCTGTTCTTGGTGGACAGTGTACGTCTGATATGAAGTATCTAAGTTTACTGAACCTAGTAACATTCTCAAACATAATTTGGCGGCCCTAATCAGGTAATCATCTTTGCTGATATTTTAAAGAAAATATGTTTTGTTTGTCCACATCAGACGGGTGAGATTAAGAGTTTTTAACAATATTCCTGCAGTGTTTCTGGGGACTAGTAATGTTATAGTTAGTTTTTATACATGTATATATATATATGTGTGTGTGAGAGAGATCATTCTAATTACTTAGACATAGTTAAACTCAGATTATATCTCAGTACTGTGATGTCTAATTAATCCTTCTGTTACCATATTTCTGTTGAAACTCACTGCCTTTGTTTCAATTAATTTTTAAAATAAAGAAGAATTCGGTAAAACTCATTATTAAGCTGTTTGGAACATAAATTAACATGAAATGTAGATGGAAGGTTTTAATTTAGATCAACTTAAAACTGAAAGTTTGGATCATAGAACCAGAGGCAGTCTCAGATGGATTAGTATCAAAAAGGATTAAGGTTGAGATCTTTGTTAGTTGAAGTTCCACTATTACAGAGTTATGGCTTCTAACCCGTGTGGACACGTCTGTGAGAAGTTAAATTACAAGACTGAGTGAATGCTACACCACAGATATCACAATGGTAAGGTTTTTCCCCTGTGTGAATACGTTTATGTTTAGTTAAATTACTAATCTGTGTGAAAGCTTCCCCACAGACATCACAATGATAAGGCTTCTCCCCTGTGTGTATGCGTTTATGCTGAAGCATACCACCTTTCTGGGTGAATGTTTTACCACACATATCACAATGGAACGGTTTTTCCCCAGTATGAATACGCTGATGCTTAGATAAATTATTTGCCTGAGAGAAAGCTTCACCACAGATATCACAATGGTAAGGTTTTTCGCCAGTGTGAATACGTTTGTGCTTAGTTAAATTACTAGATTGAGTGAAAGCTTCACCACAGATGTCACAATGGTAGGGTTTTTCACCTGTATGAATATGTTGATGCACAAGCATGCCATTTTCATTTAGGAATTTTTTACCACAGATATTACAAAGATGGGATTTTTTAGTCATATGAATATGTTGATGCACAAGCATACTTCCCTTCTGGGAGAATGTTTTACCACAGATATCACAGTGATAAGGCTTCTCACCTGTATGAATACGTTTATGCATAAGCATACTACCTTTCTGGGTGAATGTTTTACCGCAGGTATCACAGTGATATGGCTTCTCACCTGTATGAATACGTTTATGCACAAACATGCTACCCTTCTGTGAGAATGCTTTACCACAGATATCACAATGGTAGGGTTTTTCTCCACTATGAATACATTTATGCAAAAGCATACTGCCTTTTTGTGTGAATGTTTTATCACAGATATCACAGCTGTAGGTTTTGTCATCTGTAGGACTACATTTATTCACAAGCATATTGTCTTTATCTAACATTGTTTTATCACAGGTAACACAGTACTATAGATTGTTACATGCATGAAATTATTTGTGCATGGATAAAAAACTTTACTATGAACTTTTTCCTAAGTATATCACAGGAAATAAACAGAGAACTTGTGTGAAGTCATTTGTTTTCAGTAATGTTACTATTTTGTGTAAATGTTTTACCAGAGTTATCAAAAAGAAATCTTTAAGTCTGGGCCTTCACAGACACTTCTAGTCTTTTATAATTCCTCTCTTACCAATACTTCAAATACAAAACTCAAACACTACAAAAATACAGTTGAAGTGTAATGTTAAATTTCTCCAGTTTTAATCATCGCCACCCAGCCAGCTGATATATTTCCAACCAATTCAACAATTGTTATCAATTGTAAATTAAATATTTTCCAGTAATCAAAATCATAATTAAACAAATAGTGCCACAATCATTCTTGATAATGTCCTTCTTTAGTTCTTAAAATTTCATATTTGTTTAAAGTATCTTGGAGCAGAAGCTTTAGACTGAATTTTACCAAAAGACCTGCAAAAAAAAAAGAAGAAAGCATGAAAGATAAGATAGAAAGAGATATTAAAATGGAGGTTATTTAAGAGAAGACAAAGACAGAAGATTTAATTCCTTACAAAGTATGTTGGTCTTATCTTTTATTTAAGGTTTAACTTAATCAGCTCCAATTCTTTTCTAAAACTATTTCTGTTTATCTCGTATTATATCCTACCCTGTTATCTTCACAATCATATGATGAATAAACCCTGCAATGTAAGTTTTGACCAAGTGAGTCCAGGTCTTCTCACTTACAGTAACTACTCGAATAGTTTTTTTCTATAATCTGCAGCAACAGTGAATGTTGAAAATATTATTGAACCATCAGATGTTTCTAGAGAATTTTTGAGTTGATAAATAATTGATAGATATGTGATAGATATATGGGTTGCCAGCTCCTGTCAAACCGTCCAACCCATGACTTGTTTCAGTTATTAGACTGCGGCCATGCTGGGGCACTGCCTTGATAATGCCTTATTTGGTGGATGCTGTCAATATTTTTGTGGTTGTGCTGTAGTTGACTTGTTTGGCTCCTCATGTGTAGATTATTATTATTAAGATAGTGAGCTGGTAGAATTATTAGCATGTCAAAGAAAATGCTTAATGGCATTTCGTTCGTCTATATGTTCTGAGGTCAAATTTGCCTTTTATCCTTTTGGGGGTCAATGAAATAAGTACAAGTCAAATACTGGGTTGATGTAATTGACTTGCCCCTCCCCTCAAAATTGCTGGCATTGTGCCAATATAAGAATTATTATTACTTCTTTGTGGAATTTGGGTATTACTTTGTGAAGTTCATGAATGTTGGGTTTTTCTTTTGGTAAAATACAGAATTTTATTCAATTATTTACATTTTATGTGATAAAATATAAAATTTTTGGATAATATCAACTGTTTAAAGACAAAAGAACCCGAAAATGATGAAAAACTATAGAATAGTGCCCCTCGGAATTTCTTTCCTAACTTTTTGAAAAATACATATTTTTTAATGAAACTTTCGAGATTAACTATATAAAATTTGACAAAAGAAAACAAAACTGGGGGAGAACAGTTCTCTATGCACCAATCTCTGGCTTTGTTGCCACCAATTTCCGTAATTTTTCAATATTTATTTTTAGATTTACATGCTTAAAACATCAACATTACATATTCTACGTCCTCGAAAACGTATCTCTGCGAGATTTCATTTTAAAATATACATTTTTTCCTGAAAGCTATGAGGAAACAAAGTCGGACACCAATCTGTAGTTATGTCCCGAAAATTATATTTATATGTATATAGGTGTGTTCAGGGCCGTCACTATGCCCTTGCAACCCCTGCGGTCGCGGGCCTCATGTTAAGATCAAAGTACATAGATGAGCCATCTATTTACTTTGATATTAACTGAAAATTTCTACCCAGACGAGGAAAAAACTTCAGACAGAATAAAGTAAAATATAGTTATGAATAAAAGGGGCCTCGAAAGAAAAAGTTGCAGGGGGTTTCTAAAAGTCATGCAACGGCCCTGGATGTGCTGATGCAAACAGGAAAATAGGATGGAGTTCTAATCGAAGCACCCCTTTTTAACCCGTCATAACTTTTCACAACATTATTTCAATTTTTGTCTTCTGCACAATGGAATCAATACGATTATGCAATTAAAAATGCTACACCCCCCCCCTAATTCCAAAAGTTTCGACTGTTTTTCGAATTTTTAAAAAATTCACATATATCTATATATATGTGTGTGTACATGTGTCCGTATTTCAGGTATATAAATTATAATATATGTTAGGGCTATCTATATGTGTGTGTGTGTGTGTGTGTATGTATGTATGAGAAAAGGAGCGATCAGATCCCGTTGCCAGGTGGGATTATAGTAACACACATATATAATATAATATATAGTGTTGTGTTGGAGTTTTTGTTATTACTGATAGTAATAATTATCATACTTCCTGGTAGAGAGACAAATAGCGGAAGAATTATCAAATTATCTTCAACCATGGTGTCAGTAAATGTTGCCTAATCGCAGAATGGTTACCCTTTGTAGCTATATTATTGGTAAACACTTTCGGTTTGTCGTATGTTCCTTCTCGTCTCATACATGTGAGCATATATATTCTGTCTGTCTCTCTCTTTCTCACACACATACAATATATATATATATATATATACACACACACACATGTATATATGTATGTGGAAGGATAGAGAGAAACAGGGCTTCGTGTTTTAATTGTGGATATATATACCCACACATACATACACTCCCTGACATTTGTGTGTACACATACGAAATGCGCGTGCATACATACGCACACATCTATACATTCTTGATAATGTATGTATATACCTGATATACACACCTATCTATAAGCACCCTTGACATGTATGCATACACCTAAAATACACATAGGCGCGCACACACACACACACATACATAGCCCTGACGTATATTTACAATTTATATACCTAAAATAGACAAGTGTACACACACACATACACTATATATATATATATATGTATGAATTTTTTTTTAATTTGAAAAACAGTGTAAACATTTTGAATTAGGGGAGTTAAAATATTTTTAAAAACATTTTAATTACATAATCGTATTAATTCCATTGTGCAGAAGACAGAATCAAAAACATTTTGTGAAAATTCGCAAAAATAAAAAAAGTTATGACGAGTTAAAACGGGGTGCTTCGATTAGAACTCCGCCATAGTATCGGTATATTTTTTATTAACATTTTAGCAGAAGCAACAGAGTAACTGTTGCTTCTGCTAATATATATATATATATATATAATGAAATGTTACGGTAAGGGTTACCTGGAAACTTCACAGAAACTTATCACTCGTGAACCCATTTTCACCCATCTTAATTTCTTTTGTCAGTGAATTTTATATTATTTTCTTTTGTCTCAAAATGAGGATTGATGACTTTGCCTCATGAATTCAGGGAATCCAGGACGAAGATGTCCTCAAATTGGAGACCAGACTTGAATGACTGCAACAAAATGGACTCAAGTAAAGTCACCCAAGGGAACCAGGTGGTGGAGATATTAAAGTGGACAATGGATTAAGTCTAGCATTTGAGAAGGTCATGGCGGGATTTTAACTCGGAACAAATATCTCAAGGCATCCAGTGTTTGATGTTCTGACAATTTCTCGACTTGGACTGATTATTAACGTTTAACGATAAGTTTACACTTCAATGGTATTATATACATATATATATATACACACACATTATTGTTATTATCCTTGTTACGTAAGGTAGTTGAATATTATTTTAGCGATGATAGTTAAATGGACAACAAATAAATACATAAAATAAAAAAAACTCAAAGGACATATGATTCCCTCAATTCTAAGACATTACCTGAAGATAATGGTTTTGGTGTGTAAAAGACTTCCTGAAGGAATTTTACACCGTCTGATGCTGTTTGGAGGTTTTGGAAAGGAATAAACGAAAATATTCAATAATGAAAGTATTTTTTACTTGGGGTTTCTATTTACTGATAATTTATCGAATCTAGAATAATTTCCATCAAGTGAAAATGATTTAGATACGAGTGATTGAAAAGTAACTCCCTGTACCTCACCATGCTGCAAGATGAAATCTGACCAGTTATCAATAGTTGGGAGAATATTGAAGATTTGATTTTCATGCAAGATGGCGCTTCTCCACATTTTGCTATTGTTGTTCGTGAATGGCTGAATGCCCACTTCCCTGGGAGTTGGATGGGTTGTCGTGGTCCGCATGAATGGCCAACCAGAAGCCCTGACTTAACACCTTGCAACTTTTTTCTTTGGGATTGGTTAAAAGAGAAAGTCTACTCTCCCAACCAACGACTTTGGAAAAACTTGAAGAGTGAAAACGAGAGGTTATGTCTTCCAACCCACAAGAGTTCCTGGTGAAATCAGTTGATGCGGTTCCCGAGTGGCCTGTGAAGCTGGTGGCGAATGATGATGCCTATATTGGATTTTAGATAAACCTCCATGCTATACGCTTTCTTCTCATATTCATTTCTTGTAAAAATTATATAATTAAGAAATAAATTATAAGAATTTTAAAATGGGGAGTTACTTTTCAACCACCCTGTATACCATTTGGGTTGTCACCGTCTGTGACTCCTTTGCTCCCTCCCACAGCCTGGACGTTGCGAACAGAAAGCCTTCAAGAATCGGGACCTATCAGTGAACCAATTCTTCCAGTCTGTGGCATTTGAGATGTTTGGTGGGGCTGGGTCGCTGATAGCGAAGTTCTTGTCATCGTTGGCGGCTCACCTAACCGAGGTGTCAAGTGATGCCCGTGAAGGTGCTTGGCTGTTCCAGCGTCTTAGCCTCGCCATCACTCGTGGTAATGCCGCGAGCGTGATGGCTTGTTCCAGTAGGTTCCGCTGAACCTTGCGGTGTGAGATCAATTGAGGTACCCGGTGTTGAATTGTTGTTTTGTTTTGTTTTCTTACTCTTTCCCTATTTCTTTGCATATATATTATATGTTATATATGAAAACTTTCACACAGTTGTTTACAATAAAATATCAAATAATCAAAAATTAAAAAAAAAATTACATTCTAAATCAATCACAAGTTTACATTAATTATTAAAAATATAATTAGTCAAGAATGGGAAATTGTTGGGAAGAATCAAGAGACAAACTATGAAACATTAATCCTCCTTTATCTCTGACGGATTTATTAATATATCAGAGATTATCAGATATTGAGGAAGATTAACAAAGATTGTGTTGACTAACTCCTTTATAATAAACAAGCTTTATGGAATTACCTTTATATTCTTGTGGAGATTATCCAAGAACTTTATTTTTTTCTAATACAAAAACTGAGAGACGATATTTCAAAAATTGGTCTCCAAAAAGTTAAGATTTTTGGTACAATTGTTTCCCAACGATTTATTAAACATAAATAAGGTCTCCCAATTCATGGAAAGTAGAAAAATATATTTAACAACAGAAATTTTCAACTATTTTGTCTTTTCCTCTCTTTTGTTGTGTCTCTATAATATAAAGGTGTCTGATAGTTGTTGATCTGCGATGGTTTAATGTTTAAATTCATTAAATATAAAAATAAACTTTTTATGACATTAAAATAGGAAACAGCTCCAAATGTTGAGAGGAAAGCGTCTTATTGTCTATAATCGTAAATACTTCGAAGAACGAAAGACACTAAATTTGGTCACCAGAATTAAGGGTACCTTAACACTATTAATTAACCAACACCAAAACATTTGACTAAACAACACAAAATAGAATATCGAGGTAAAAGTCCATTTCCACAGACATCAACCTAACATATGTAATAAGATGGATTTAATAGAAATAATAAATAGAATGGCACTTACATAAACAGTTTGAAATATAAGAAGAGGAGGAGCTGGTGCTGGTGACCAACTAAAATGGTCAGACATGCCACAATTAATGACCAATTATCTCAATTAACCAAATGCCATGCTTATTATTTCTATTAGAAACAGTTTCAATATTGACCAAACTCTACTATTACAGATTTTGGTAGACTTAGACACTGCAATTAATATTAATTATTATAACAGCCATATGTATCGCTCTTCCTTCGTTAGGGTTTTTGTATCGTAATTCGCAAAGAAGTGATTCCGTCAACGACGTTAATCGAAACGGAATTAGAACTCTTTTACCGAAACAACTGTTGAGAAATTAATCGATAATTTTGACATTTTAAAAACTGGTTCCTTTTAAGCTAAGTTATGTTTCTGATTATTTATTAATTTTTATATCGCAATTGATAACCAAGAACGTCGTTAATTGCGTCGTTAATCTATGGTTACAATAAACCAAGGACTACTCCGTTGTATTTCTGAAGAGAGAGGGAAGTATCTTTAACTCGAATCAGAACAAATATGGGAAAATGCTTTGTTCGAACAATACAGGCGTACTCGCCACACGCAGTCAAACGAACAAATATATATATATATTATCTTGTTGCAGTCATCAGGCTGCGGCCATGCTGGGGCACCGCCTTGAATTTTTAGTAGAATGAATCGAACCCAGTACTTATTTTTTCAAGCCTGGTACTTATTCTATCGATCCCTTTTGCCGAACCGCGATATTACAGGGACGTAAACTAACCAACACCGGTTGTCAAGCGGTGGTGAGGAACAAACACAGATATATACATATATATGATGGGCTTCTTTCGGTTTCTTTCTACCAAATCCATTCACAAGGCTTTGGTCGACCTGAGGCTATAGTGCGACTGAACCCAGAACCATGTGGTTGGGAAGCAAGCTTCTTACCACACACCCACGCCTGCGCATACATAATATATATATATATATATATATATATATATATATAATAATTAGGGGAGAATATTATATCCAATAATTTTTTCAATATTGGGGGTATAGAAAACTCCCGGATATGGCCTGCATATAATATGTTGAATTTAAAATGTACTAAAAAGCTTTAGCACATATTTCAGCACATAAAACCATAAAAGGTAAATAGTTAAATAAGGGATTTCAATATATATACAGGGTGTCTCTCAAAAGCCACAGACATTGAATTTCTTGGGGGGGGGGGGCATTATATTGGTACACACTATGTATGAGTGTGTGCATGTTTGTGTTTATGTTTGATTTCTTAGACTAAATCCTTCAAGGCAGTGCCCCAGCATGGCCACAGTTCAATGATTGAAACAAATAAATATAGTATATATATATGATGTCCAGCCTGTGCCAGTATGTAAAGCGGATGTTAAAGGATGATGATGATGATATATGTGTGTGTGTGTGTATCATCATCATCATTTAGCATCTGTTTTTCCATGCTGGCATGGTTTAAACGGTTTGACCGGAGACTAGCAAGCCGGGGGAGCTGCGCCAGACTCGTCTGTTTTAGCTTGGTTTCTCCGGCTAGATGCCTTTCCTAACGCCAACCACTTCATAGAGTGTACCCGGTGCCTTTATATATGGTGAATTCTATTTGCAGAGTAATCACATATCAAAACAGAAGACTGGAACTGTTTGGTATATTTTTAATTCCATGTTACACGGATTTCTCTACACGATAGGAATCACAAAGGTTTACGTAGAGAATCTCTTCTCCGTAATTTGTCAGACAAAATATTCTATTCTATAGTGAAACACATGTAAGATGGAATTAAAAATATACCAAACTTTCAAGTGTTCTGTTTTGATATATATATTATATAATTATATAAGTATATGTGTGCATGTGTTGTGTGTGTGTGTGAAGGAGAGAGAGAGAGAGAGGGTGGGGCAGAGGAGAGGGAATGATTTGTATGTATTAAGTATACATAATTTAGTAAAGGGGTGACACGGCAATATTTACCACTTCTAGGTAGATGAAAAAAGTTTTCTTATTAAGCATAAGATGTCCGTCTCAGTTACAATCTCACTTTTGTATGTCTGAAGGAGGGTGAAAATCACTTGACAAATCTCCCCAGTATATTACTGTTACCTATGATATCAATTATGCAGAGAAAGAGAATACGGATAAGATTTCAAGTGAGAGATGTGATAGAAGACACACAGCTAAATAACAGAAAGCATCTAATCAAACCAACTATAGAGATTAGACCATAAGATGGTGTATAAAGTAATTGAAAAGACAAAGATCTATAAAGGGTGAAAACCCTCTGGAATAATTGGGTAGATTCTAAATACTTCAGACAGGATTTTAGTTTCATGATATTCATTAGTAAAGTTCGTGAAATTCTACAATAATATGTTACCTCTGATGTCTGGGGTAGCATCACTTTCATTAAGTGTTATAATGATGGAGAAGATTTGAGGGCAAGAGACAGGCAGGGAGAGGAATAGGATGTTGGAACTGAAACATGGAGCCTCAGATGTTATATGCCTGGTGAGATGGAAACTAGAGATCTCCTTGACAAAGAATGAAAACAAATCTACATTGAAATGGTTCAATTAGAGAAAGGTTTTAGGGAATGGTGCTATATTCTATCGGCAGTTGAGCACAAGGAAAGCAGGGTGAAGAAGTATTAGGAGATTGTTTAATTCAGAAATAAGCTCAGGGAAGAGATTAGAAACCTCTTTGTTAGTCACTGAAATAATTATAAAGTAATTATTTGTGACTAGATATCTATGGGAACTTCGGAATGACATCAACCTCTGTTAAATATGTTCAAATTGTGAAAAGATAGACACAAATGAAAGGAAACAATGGAAAAATATAAATAATGCAGCTATATCAGGGCTTTTATTAGTTTGTAGCCATACATTATGTAAGAATGTGTCAGTGGTTCATACACAACTGTATTACAGCTGTACGGATAAACAATATTATCAACATCACCTGGAGGAAAACACCTACAATCACTAATTGGCAGACATTTACCCACCATTAAAATACTTGTATAAGGGGTAAATAATAAGAAAATAAAGGATGTTTTTTCTGCATTTCACCATCTCTCAGCTCTCTTCCTTCCTAAATTAAGGCCAGGTTTTCGGGTCTCTTACCAAGACCATCTCTATAAATTTTACAGAACCATTCTACCCACAACTCCCTAATCATGATGACTCTATACCAGTGCTTCTCAAACTTTGTTAACTATGGCCCCTTTTCTTTTACTAACAATTTTTCAATGCCCCCTTCCATTGCTCTGATTCAATGCCTTTCATTTTTAGTTCTGGGTCCTAGTCTTGACATGGGTGACGACTTACCACCCCACAATAAGTGAATATTTGATTCATCACCCCTTCACTTTAGTTACTCATCCAACCTTTAACACATGCCTTCAGCCAAACTCAGGTACACATTGTTTGTCTTTCATATATACATACCCTTGTTGTCCCCTTTGTACCCAATCATCATCATCATCATTTAACGCCTTTTTTCCATGCTGGCATGGGTTAGACGGTTTGACCGGAGAGCTGTACCATACTCCAGTCTGTTTTAGTTTGGTTTCTACGGCTGGATGCCCTTCCTAATGCCAACCACTCCAGAGAGTGTACCAGGTGCCTTTAACGCGTCACGGCACAAACACACACACATATATATATATACGACAGGCTTCTTTCAGTTTCCATCTACCAAATCCACTCACAAGGCTTTGGTCAGACCGAGGCTACAGTAGAAGACACTTGCCCAAGGTGCCAATCAGAAATTTACCATTGGTTTCATATCTGCTATTGCACTTGGCAATAACGACCACTTATCAGACCTGCTGGCTGGAACCACATAACCTCATTACTAATGGAGGTAAATATATAGTCTTGGTCAATTTGATGGTGAAAATAAACCCAAATGCCAAAAACAAAACCCATTCTGAGATTGAAAGAGTAACCTCCACTTGAACGATTTCAGCTGTGACAGAAATGGGTCATTTTTATTCTTTTCACTAGTCTGCGACATGTTTCCAAAACGATTTTCTGTCAGGAGGGCATTGGCAAAATATTTCACTGTTTGAATTCAAGAAAGCATCACCATGAGATTATTCAATAGACAAAACTTAAGGATCTCATTCAGCTGTGCACCTAGTGTGAAAAATATTACTGAACGCCCCAAAACCCCGCACAGAGGAAGGATGCTCATGTACGGTTAACAATGAGTGCCCAGTAGATGGCCGATGCAACACTGAGGCCATGATCTATGAAGCCTGATGTGGTGTCCAACAGTAGCAGCTACAACAACAGCAGCAGCTACAACAACAGCAGCAGCTACAATAACAGCAGCTGTAGCAATGAAAGTACACACATGGAAATATGTTGGAGTAATGGAGGTCCCCTTTAAGGACAGGTTAAATAACCACAGGTGCTCTTTTAGAATTCCAGAGGGGTACAATGAGAGTACAATGATCCTAAAAAATTTGCATGATCCAGATGCCTTCCTGAATTCAAAAAGTGAAATTTTTAGCCAATGGTCTCATAACAGAAAATTCATTTTGGAAAAATTGTCTTCCCCATGTGTGGATTAGTGATAAGAAAAATACATGCATAATCTGATCCATTTCAGACAGACCTGAAAATGTTCAAGGGGAGGCAACTCCCTCTCAGAATGGGTTTATTTTTGTTTAGGTTTTTTGCACCACCAGACTGATAATATATTTACCTCCATTAGTAAAAAGGCTATGTGCTTCTGAACAGCAGGTTTGATGAGCCGCCTATATTGCCAAGTGCATTAGTAGATGTGAAACTAATGGTAACATTCGGACTGGTTATATACCATAACCAAGGATATACTACTCAACTATAAATATATATATCATCATCATCATCATCATCATCCTTTAACGTCTGTTTTTCCATGCAGGCATGGGTTAGACGGTTTTG
>JAOPUL010001697.1:33170601-33181188 GCA_027564515.1 Octopus rubescens
CATTGACATTCTAACAATAAAGAATCACATCATTGAAGCCTCAAAGCTATGAGACAATGCATGATTAATACAAAACAATAAGACTTAATTACATTTGATAGGGTTATCTGAACGCTAAAGGGTTAATAATGCCTTCTACACAAAGATTTCTCTTTCCTCTTTCGTGTGGCAGCTGCTATAAACCCATGTAAATATGTGAAATCATTTAATTTATATCAAAACAAAAATTATTGTCCTAACCATGAGCCTAGTCAGGGAGGAGTGGAAAGGGGAAAGGGGGGGTTATGTGATTATCTGCCACAAGTATCCCTTAAGTTACATCTTAAATAAGGTGAGAACACATTAAGCTGTGTATTTCTACAAACCCTTAAAATGACTGGAATATCTTAGATCACAGATCTACAAATGAGGGTTGACAAAAACAACCATATTTCCCAAAGTTCACTTACTTTGCATTTTTCCACAGCCGTTCTACTCTGAAAATGTCCAACTTATCTGGACTGATGTTGGACAGGAGACGATAAGATGTTCGTACAGGTGTTCCATCCGAACTTCTTTTCAGCAGATTATCTCTCATTACATAGGCACAATCACCAACATGAATTTGCATTTCATCACGCATCAGTGTCATATAATAAGTATTGCCAGATGTAGCGTCACTTGGCTGAGGTACCATCAGAATTTCCTACAAACAGTACAACAAAAGTCATAAAATAACATATAAAAATCTCCCGTTTCTACCTACATGCACCACACACACACACACACACACACACTATACTATTTTATATTAAAAACCCCTCCAGAACATCAGTTATCTCTCTCTTATATATATATATCTGTCTGCTAGCTTCATCTGCTGTCTTACATACAAACTTTGAGATCTATAACACATAGGTAACACCTGATGCTGTTTTAAAAAACTGATTCTGTGACCATCTTGACAGTTTTCACCATCATGGGCCCATTTCAATTCACATAAGCACTCGTTAGTTATATCTCATGTCATCCTCATAGTCCACACAGCCTTACTTTTCAATAAACAGTCACAACTGATTTATTTTTATCACTGGCAATGCTTAAACAAAGAATTCACGATTTTTTATAATCTGACTCCTCTCACCTCTCTGGATGTATATGCTCTGATATACACAAACTGACAGACATCTACATCACTACAACAATACCCTCCCACCCCCTTTTGCCTCTCCCCACCATACTGATCTCTTATTAACACCCTCACCTTTCTTACTTCAAAGGTAGGACTAACTAAAACCTTTTAAAAATTCATAGACCTGTGTATACTAGCCCTAATCCTTCCACTGATGCATTGTTAACCTTTACTGCCAAACAATGTGGTTTGGCCAGATACAGCAGCAGCAGAACCCTCTTTACTCCACAGCATAATAACTTCTTTAATTCCATAATCAAAACTTTTGTACTCACACTAGTTCTACATGTCACTGTGATAAGTCACCATATTACTGATTACCGACACAAACATTTAATGTTACCACTGCACTCACAACATATCACTCTCTTCCTTTACAGCCATTTCCCCAAGCTTGCATGAGTTGGGCATGTTCTTTCCATTCATCATCATTTTTATGAGGTTTCACCCCTTGAGATCAGCCTTCACCACTTCTGCTCATCTCTTGGGCAAGTTCCTTCCTTCCTATTCTGATCAGTTAGTTGTTCCTTCTTTACCTTACATGTCTGTACCAGTGCAGTCTTCTCTCTCGTACACTACACCTGATTCTTTCAACACTGAACTTTTCTCTCAACTCATTTATGTTGTCATTTATCCCCACCAACATTTCACAACTAACAAAGAAGGTTCCCCTTATTTCTTTCTGCCTTATACACATCTCTCACATTCAATAATCACACAAGCTACCTTTCACTTTGGAGAGAGAATCCCTTTGATTCCAACTCCATAAAACTATATTAAGCCCCCTAGCAATATGCAAATGAGACAGAGAAACAATCTTACCTTTGGATAATAACGAGGATCACACACTTCACATAGATAATTAGCTACATTGCCTTTGACACCCATGCAATCACAGTGTTGCCATATCTGGAGATAAAAAATAATACAACAAAGATCAGTGAATATCTTTCATGAAACACACTTGACAAGGAATCTAAAGATATTTTCTACAGTCTGATTATTGTTGTCACTAAACTAAATACCTAGTTGTTGTTGTTGTTTTTGTCATTATATTACATCACAAGGCTGTTACCATGGAGAAGCATCAATGGCAGATGTCTGGTGCCTCATCTGTTGATGTAACTACATCCACAGCTACACCTTCCTTCAAATTAATTGAGACCACTACTGATACTACTGCCTGCCTACTTTTAGAAGCCACAGCAGACATCTTCATAAACAGTTTAGAATTTTATGTCAATTTCAACTCTGTTTTACAGGTTGATCAATTTAATGTAAATATAACATTACAGACAAACCACCACATTTGTCTTCAAAGTAAGTCTTTACACTTTTACCTAGTTTTTCTCTCACCTTACACACACACACATACACACACACAAAGAAAATACTACTCAATATATTAATCATTGCTACTCTGAGTTTCTTGTCTCCATTTTTTTACAGCTGTGAAAGTCAGAATAATGACGGAATCAGACCTCAACATCAAATAAATATATATAATCATCATATGTCCATTTTCCATGCTGTCATGGGTTGGATGGTTTCACAGGAGCCTGCAAGCCCCAGAGGATTGTGTTAAGCTCTGCTCTCGTTTGGCATGGCTTCCTAGGCTGGATGCCCTTTCTAATGCCAACCAGTTTACAGAGTATACAGTCTGCTTTTTACGTGGAACCAGCACCATGTATATATATATATATATATATATTAGTCCTGTTGCTTGCTAAGTAGCAGCTGCATCGATATGTCCGTCTGCCTACCAGTCGCCTGGGGGGTGTCACATAAAAAGCACCTGTGTCAGTGCCATGTAAAAGCATCAGCATCGACAGTCTGGTGCAGGTGGCACGTTAAAAGCACCCAGCACACACTGTAATGTGGTTGATGTTAGGAAGGGCATCCAGCTGTAGAACCAAGCCAAATCAGGCTGGAACATGGTGTGGCCCCTCCCGGCTTGCCAGTTCCGGTCAAACCGTCCAACCCATGCTAGCATGGAAAACGGACATTAAAGGAGGAGGATGATGATGATATTACATTTTACATTAATGTGAATCCCATTAATGTAAAATGAGAAAATTAGACATCATATAAATAAACTATGTTAAATACGAACAGAGAGATTTAAGTGACATAATACTTACAAAACATTTCTCACACTGAATCATAAGGCCTTCATCTCTATAAATGTTACATATACAGCGAATAATTTCTTCTTCAGGTTCTTCTTCTTTGTCTGGAAATAAGAAAATAACAAAAATATATAAAAATAACAATAAAAACATGTAAATCCCGCAGAAAGTAACTAAGGATGTTTATCTGTAAAATATCTTCTCTACCTCACTTATACGTAATGATAGCTCTGCTTTTGAAAATACTGAGAGTTGATCATAGGTATCCATCAATGGGTGATCATTATGATTATTAAGGCAGCGAGATGGAAGAATCATCAGTATGCTGGGCAAAATGCTCAGCAGCATTTTGTCCGTCTTTATGTTCTGAGTTCAAATTCTGCCTAGGTCGACTTTGGGATCGATAAAATAAATACCATTTGTGCATTGGGGATCGATGTAATCGTCTTAACCTGTCCCTCAAAATTTGAAACCTTTATTAGAGGTGATCCATCTTCAGTTTTTGAAGGAAATTTGAGCTTGGTGCTCCAAACCAATTAAACACTGATTAACTACAGACTACTGTTATTGCTGCTGCCATCTAGCAGTAACTTCTCATGTATGGCTAGAAAGATGGTTAAACCAGATGGTGTGTGTCTTTGTAAGGGACTCAGTTCCAGTGACAGGATACAATCTGTCAACCTCTTTAAAACCAATCTATCTATACACATGTAAATCCTAGATCCTCATCAGTTAAAGGTGAAACTGAACCATGGCACTGTCCTTCTCTTCTTTCTATCACTTTGTTACGTATTTTCTGAACTTAAGGTGATTGAAGTGCAGTGAGAAGAAAGCAAACATTCCTTTCCTTTCCTAGTTTTTACTCAAAGACAACAGTAGCAATTCTATACCCAACAGAAATATGGTTACTATGTATTGTTTTAACTTATAATATTCAATCTGTATTGGGTGGTTGACAATTGAGAAAAAGAGTAAAGGAACTTTGACAGGAATTCAACAACAAAACTGGAATAGCTAAATTGGTCAGGGAAATTATTTATTCGTGAAATGGTCAAGTCGGATCTCAGGATATTTCATCTAATTTTAAAATGTTTTAGACGAAGAAGAACAATAGGGAGCAGCAATATATAAAGCTACTGAGTTCTCTTGAGGCAAAAGACCTGGTCTGAAAGTTAATGTTACAGTGGATTTTATTGAAAGGTCCCAAAAATCAGGTGGCAGTGTTAAGGTCTAATCACAAACAAGATGATACAGGATTAAGAAAAATAGCCATTTGCTGCCATATTACAAAGTTGTCCAATCCAATGCATGTTAGTGAGAAGGTAGAATGGAGATAAGAATGAAGACAAGAATAAAGACAAAGACTTGTCCATTAAGTACTAACTGACACTATTTCACTAGCAGAGAGAAGACACTGATGATGATGATGACGATGATGATGATGATGATGATGATGATGATAATAATAATAATAAGGAAAACTAAGCATGATGAAAGCAATAAAGATAATAGTGCTGGTTTGAATCTGAAACTTTACCTCTTCTATTTTTTGTTTCAACAACTTCAGTAGATTCTACAGAACCTCGAGACTTCGACACTCCATCTTCTCCTGTTATCTCTTGCAACTTCTTCATCATACTATTTTTCACAGAATTATAAATTTTCCGCAAACAAACAACTTGCCGTCCTTTCTCAGACTTTCGTTTGAAGTATTTCTACAAGACAGAAATGAGGACAGCAGATTGTCATTAATTAATAAATAGGTAAAAACGTGCGTGGGTGTAGTTGTATTCTTCTATCATGTTGTCAATAAACAGAGCTATATAAGGGAGATAATCAACGGAAGGGCTAATGTCCTATTTTCAGAAGAGAGGAACCTTTCAGTATGGCTAAAGATAAAACAACTTCTCTCGTGCTGGTACCATGATAAAACTCACCCATTCCACTCTGTAAAGTGGATGCTGTCAGCAATGGCATCCAGCCAGAGAAACTTTGCCAAAAATGTACAAACTACCCATGAATAAAAATTAACTTGAACAATGATGAGCTGTCTAATCCATGCCAGCATGGAAAGCAAAAATTAAATGATGATGTTGGCTTTGTATCATTGACAAAACTGTTTTATCTCCATTTTTCCATGCTGGTATGGGTTGGACAAGTCTTTTTCAATTGTTCATTCTTGTTGTCTTCTTTAGGAAATCCAAAATCTTAAGACCAGACTTTACTATTTTTTGGACATTTTCCTCTTCTGCAAAACTCTTCAACTAATTCTTCAATCCACTTGTTCAAATACAACTGATCACTTCCTGACAACATCACTTACACTGCTAATGCTCAGAAGACAAGGCATGAACACCACAATCTCATTTCAAATTTCTTGCAACAAAAAAATGTTATCATCATAACTTAATAGATTAATGTGGCGAGCTGGCAGAATTGTTAGCACACTGGGCAAAATGCTTAGTGGCATTTCGTTTGTCTTTACCTTCTGAGTTCAAATTCAGCCAAGGTCAACTTTGCCTTTCATCCTTTCGGGGTCGATAAAATAAGTACCAATTGAACACTGGAGTCAATGTATTCGACTTACCCCCACCCTTGAAATTGCTGGCCTTGTGCCAAAATTCGAAACCAATATTTTAATAGATTTATTTCATTAAGTGAAATGAATATAATACTGTTTGATCAATTGAAACCTCAAACCCCAGTATATCACAAGAATTTCTCTTCATCAGAAGAAAATGAGAAATTGGGTGAATGTGGGATTTGAACCAAGATACAGCAGTAATGAAGCAGAAACTATAAAGTAATCAATACTAATTCGGTAACTAATCAATAGAGTAGATGCAAGTACTTACCTCTGAATTTCGAAAGAGCTTCAAGATGTCATTGTCAAAATATTCAATGCTTTTATATTGACCAGTGTTGATGTTGAATTCTATTGAATTAATGTCAATTGGGTCATCAATTAGTTCATAATAATCTGGATGTCGTTTCTTTGATGGTAAAATGAGTAACTGGTTGGCAAGGTAGATGCCATCGTCAGCTGGGGGAAATGAACAGATGACAAGGTGTATAAAGAAGAAATGACAGATGTGTAGAGAAGAAATGTAATAAAAAATGAATTACAATGAAAGTAGATAAAATATTGAATTAAATCTCTCTAATGTTATTAGGTTGGGAAGTGAAGTGACCTGGTTTGCTGTGTGTATGGAAATTAGATGGGTAGGAAGTCCATACTGGGAGGGAGTGCAGGAGGAGGAGGAAACATTTTAAAATGTACTACACACACACACACACACACACAAATGAAATTAATGGTTTGAGAAAACAAAGACTGAAAATAAGGGTCTGCTCAGATGGTTCAATAGAAACAGTGCAATATTACAAAATCTGTATTTACATTTAGGATTAAGTGTGAATTTGCTGCAATTTGATTTTGTGACAATATATCCGCAAGGAGGGGAAACTATCAACACAATACTTTATAACGTTAAGATGTTAGGCATAGATCAAAATATCAGGAGTTCAAACCTTACACAAGCCATTAGATTCTCACCTTGAGCAAGACACATTACAAGTCTGTACTACATCTTGGAGGATAACAGAATCCAGCCATAATTCCTAATTTAGGGGTTAGCAGCAGAAATATATATTGGTTCTAACAATTCATAAAATATAAAATTTCAATAAAAAACGAGTTACGCCAGCTGAATAAAATGACGATATTCAAAAACAAAACAAATAGATTGTAATTAAACCTCCCAATCAATATTGTAATATCAATTGCTGATCAATATATCAAAATATATCAATATCAATATATCAAAACTAACCTATCAATATAATAAAATAAGAAAAAGGACAACAAAATATATTAAAAAAACCCCTCACTTTTGTATTTTCGTACTGAATTCATCATCACTTTGAACATTTGAGCTAATTTGGCAATTTTTGTCAGTTCACTGTTCTCATCAGCCATTGCCAAACGCCTGAAAATGAAAATTAGAAATATTGAAATGTTTAATAGAAACTTAGGAGCAGGCTACTACAGCTTTGGAAGGACAGTAATGAATTAAAAACAATACATTACAACCAATGAAATATACCAAATTATTTTTGAATGAAATGAAAATTTTAATTAAGCCTGGATAAAGTAGAAACTTATCTCATTATGATCTATTTTAGCAAAATAACAAAATGGCTGAGAAATATCAACCAAGCAGAAGTCATCATCATCATCATCATCATCCTTTAACGATGATGATGATGATGATGACTTGTTTTCTGTGAAGGCTAACCTCATTATGATACCAAACTCAGGATAACAGCTATCCTCTATACAGATCAGAGCTAACTTACTGTATACAAACGATAGCCTTGTATGTTTGAAACTATAAACTTTATCAGGTCAGCCTATTTTCCACAAAGAAACAAGTGTTACAATGAAGTTTGCCTTAAACACTCCAAATTCAAAGACAAGATGGTGATTAAATGGAAGGGAACTATTGTTTAAACTTTCATCATGTCATTACTGAAAGAATCAGAAATAATAATAATAATGGTTTCTGATTTAGGCACAAGGCCAGCCATTTCGGGGGAGGGTTTTAGTCGATTACATCGACCCCAGTGTTAAACTGGTACTTATTTTATCGACCCCCGGCGAAATTTGAACTCAGAATGTAGAGATGGACTAAATGCTGCTAAACATTTTGCCCAGCGTGCTAACGATTCTGCCAGCTTGCTATCTTAGAAATAATAATACTGTGTAGTTTATATTAGAGTGTTAATTTGGTCTATATACCAAAGTGAAGAGAAAAGAAAACCAAAATGAAATTTCTGTGACTATATTACCTGGTCTTTACTGAACGTTCAGTCTTTAGAGCAGTAAATTTGGTAAGGAACATGTCTGAGGAGAAAGAAGAAAACAATTTCTAGAGTGACAATGTATTTATTTAATGCTGTAGATGCACTCATAAGCATAAAACATTTAAATATGTAATAATTGTGGCCTCAGTAATTGTAGCAAAAGTAGTAGTGGTGGTGGTGGTGGTGGTGGTAATGCTTCATAACCCTGTCAATTGGTAGATCACCAGGGAATGGTGATGTCTGTTGCATCTGAACATTATATAAAACAGTCTTCAATTACAAAGTGCTCCCACTGCTAACGGCAGTGAATTCTACCATGCCAACCGTGATATCTATTTACAGCCAAGGAGACTCGGTCATTGTGAGTTAAGTGTGTCAGTAGTGAGATGTGAACCAGTGACGTGTCAATCAGTAAGTACCTCCACTACCACCATTAGTTCAATTAGATATACTTCGCTCTCAACAGCAGCTCCCAGGGGCTCATGCAGCCCTCGATAGTTTTCCCCTCTATAAATATAATAAATTTTTCTTTAATTGACTTGTGTTTTACTTTTTTTGATGCAACCCCCTAAAAAAAATCCAGGTTTTGGATCTGGCCCCTTGGATATTAAAAAGGTTCAGAACCACTTCTCTAGTTAATGAATGAGTGAATAATAACTACAATGATGATGATGCTGGTGAAGAGGAGGGTGATGTTTGCTCATCTCAAGTCCAACAGGGTCTGCCCAACAACGACAACAACAGTAATCATTGCCACCACCTCCTATAATGAGAGGCCCACAAAGGTGTTTGGATGCACATCATTGAAACACCTACTGAAAATACAGCAGTGATATCCACCTCACTCTTTTAATGAGAAGCACAGTCTCTGTATTTTTGAACCCTATATAATATACGCTAACATGGTCAGCCCAGTTTGATCCTACCTGACTGAACTTCCTCCTTTCCTACCTTCTTCTAGGACCAATTCCACCTCTCCTGACCCAATTTACGACCACTCCACCCAGATTACCATTGGAACTTTATATCTCTTGGATTCTACCATCATGGATCTTACTGTATACTGTTGTTGATTTGTAGTGTTGGAGGACTAGACTGCTTCTTGGAATTTCATTGTTTGCCTACTGAACAACAACATCAATGGTCTTAGAGGGCCATGGAGTCTATGGACATATATTCTTCTTTTTCCAGTTGTAACCAAACTAAAGAAAAATCCCCCTCAACAAAAACAACAGATCCTCACCAGTAACAACACTAATAGAAGTCATTACTTCTATTAGTGTTACTTCTATGCAATAAGTCATTACTTACCTGTCTTTGATAAGTTGGTATCTCTAAAATAATCACAGTCCTTCTCCTTCTCGCTTTCAGATCTGTGTCCTTTTTGCCGGATCTGTCGGATTTTATCAATGTTGCGTACAAGGAAGATGCGATGCTTTCGAGCAAAACCACGTTCTCTATTTGACATAGGTTTAATCACAGATTGGTTAGGCACCTTGGAAGAGGCTGAGTTTGAGGAATCTTGCATACTTTTAGCCTTGACAAATGAAACACAACATGGATTTTTAAAATTTTAAGTTGACTCCCAAAACAACAACAACAGCATTCTTACATATAATGATCATAACATAAATATATATATCTATATATGTAACCAAAATCTATACACCTTTTGGAATCAATTGGAAATGAAAGTAAAATCTACACAAATTCCACTTTTAATATATTTCAATAAAAATGTTGTTTTTTATTTTTCAGTGTGAGTTCCAACTGCCCGTCTGTCATTCCCTTCTCTCACTTCCTGTTTCCACACTTAAACTTATTCACTTTTTTGTCACTTCCACTTAGCAGTCTAACTAATGTTTACATCACAATACAGTTACAGCAATTATGATTTTAAAGAAACAAAGATAATATTGTTCATATACAGCAACAAAAGCAAATCACTGTTTGAATCTTTTGCTTAAAAGTTATTAAAGTTTTATTAGTATTTATTTCAAACTTCCTTATAAAAGGTTAAAAGTAATTTCCCTATTTATTTTCCTTTCAGATTTCACGATTTTATAAGTTTTGATCTTTTTATAAAGCTGAGAAAGGACAAGGTTGATCTATATATAAATATTATATATATCATCATCATCATTTAACGTCCGTTTTTCCATGCAAGCATGGGTTGGACGGTATATATATAAGTACTGAAGGATGACCTCAGAATGCTGAACCTTTCAGACAAGATGACAAAGGACCACGATACCTGGCGCCTTGCTGTACTCAAGAAGACCCACCATCCACAGCAGAAGTGTTAAAGCCACATCCCCTGGTGGAGCAGCACCCAGTACACACTGTAAAGTGGTTGGCATTAGGAAGGGCATCCAGCTGTAGAAACCAAGCCAAATTAGACTGGAACCTGGTGCAGCTCTC
>JAOPUL010001697.1:33218109-33229352 GCA_027564515.1 Octopus rubescens
AAACAGTGAGAATGAGTGCTCAAAACTGTATTGGTGGATAAATATTCTTTATTAGTGGGTTAACAAGGCTACCAATAGTTTCATGTGAAGAGATTCTTTACAATTGTTCAAATGTATAAATGTCCCCATGTGGTATGCTTGAACAATTGTAAAGAATCACTTTACATGAAACCATTGGGAGCCTTGTTAACACACAAATAAAGTACATACGCACACACACATAGAAGCAGGTATGGCTGTGCAGTTAAGAATTACACTTCTCAGCTAAATTGCTTCAGGTTCAGTCTCATTCATGGTAACTACAGCTTCAGGCTGACCAATGCCTTGTAAGGGCACTTGGTTGATGGAAACTGAAAGAAGCCCATTGTGCATATGTGTATGCATGTGTGTGCATGAGCATGTGTGAATATTTACAATGCAACAGCTACAGACAGTGGTGGCACCAGTGCTTGTTGCAGGGCTGCAACCAGTATTTGTTGAAATTTCCTGTTCACAAATTACCCGTTAGCTTTGTACTTTTGAATTTTTCTGGACTAGAAACAATCTCTTATTTGAAAAACAGGAAGTGCATCTAGACATAAAAATCCTATCTAAATTTCCTTCTGCCTAAGTCATACTAGCATGGAAAAACAGGACATTAAGTGAAACAAATAATACACACATTTTGAAATGTAAGGTAATCTTTGCAGTCAAAGTGTTTTTAATAAACACAGAATTTAGTCTTGATGCAAAAAGTGTTCTGCCATGGAGAGAAAAAGAGTAACTACTCTTTGATGAATGCAAATACATGTTCAAACCAGTTGAACTGATCTCCTTTTTAGATGCAGAAATGCCTGTGGTATTATTAGTTTTTTTTACATTTTTACAGAAAGACTAAATTCTGTGTTTGCTAAAATCATATCCCTGTAAATTTACCTTACATTTTAAAATCACTACATACTGTGTAGTGTCCTATTAATTTAACTTTCGTTTATATTACAATCTGTGTGCAGTAGCTTCAATGGTCAGAGATTTCATTATATTTCTGATAGGAACAGAGAGACAAAGGAGTGTCTGTCTGTAATTTGGTACATCTTAAGGGACATGGCACATAAAACACTGGTCTTTTAGTTTTCTTACAGGATATAAACACTAATATACATTGGTGAAGAATATCCTCATCATCATCATCTTCCTTTAACGTCCGTTTTCCATGCTAGCATGGGTTGGATGGTTTGATCGGAGCTGGCAAGCCGGAGGAGGAGGGGGGGCGCTACACCATGTTCCAGTCTGGTTTGGCTTGGTTTCTATGGCTGGATGCCCTTCCTAATGCCAACCACATTACAGTGTGTGCTGGGTGCTTTTAATGTGCCACCGGCACCGGGCTCTTGATGCTAGTGCTTTTACGTGACACCACACAGTGCTTTTTACGTGGCACCACACAGACAATTGGTAGACAGACGGACAAATAGAACAGGGACGAACGAGACATAGACGAGACCTATAGATCGGAGGCAAACAGACATAAGGACCAGGAACAAATAGACTGGGGGAGGGGCAACATATGGGTTGGGAACACTTTGTCCCGAGTGGTGGTGTGGGGGAAAGAATAGACAGTTATAAGGGCCGGGAAGTCATAGTCGGATGGACGATACATATGGACCGAGGACAAGCAGACATAAGGACCAGAACTGTTAGACGTACATGTAATGGTAGAAAGGGGCAATACAGTGAACTTGGACCCAGATTCCTATAGTTATAGAGCAAAATTCATAAACACACAGCTATCTGTCCATCCGTCCATCCTGCCATCTATACATATATATGTAAAACTTCTTGTGTGACCCCAGAGTTTGGTTCTATTCTCCATACTCTTCCGCCAATACATCAACAACCTCCAAGCTGCTACCTCCACCAACACCCATCCACTCCTATTCAGATAATACCATTCTTCATTATTCTCTAATCTTCTGCATTCAAGTCTTATCCTCATGCATCTTAGACATCTTGTACCAAATCTGCACTGACTCCACAAACATCCACCATTGAGGTCGTGCCAACATTGTCTTCTTTAACCCCCTCCCCCAACCCCACAGTCACTGCATATAACAAAGAAAACTTCACTTTCCCCCCAATACATGGCCATCACACAACTAAAACCCTTGTGGTTGATTTAAATGCTACTCCTCACTATTTCCTGGTGAATGTAGAATCTTAATATAACAAGTAATCTATCTCAAAGATTGGTCTTTCTCTTCAAAGCAAGAAACTGCTTCACCTCATCCCTACAAGTAGTAACTTTCTATAAAGGTCAGGTAAGGCCATATAGGAGCACAGGGTTGTTATTGTGCTATCTCTATTTAGGTCTTTCCTTTGCCTCTCCTCTTCTAAGCACATATATTGTGTCCAACTTCCAGGTCCTGTACTTATCCAATGCTTCTAGTCCCTTCATCTTAGACTGTTGACTCTCAAGAATTCCTTCCCTGCTAATGTTTTCTCAGCAACAGTTTAAATGAAATATTTAACGACAGGGATCTTTACCAGTCATAGTAAACTCCGCGATGGGCCAGCTCTCTTTCCTCGGGACCAAACTAACGTGTGTGTGTGTGTGTGTGTGTGTATGAGTGTATGTGTGTGTTTGCACATGCTTATGTAGAAATGGCTGCGTGGATAAGAAGTTCGTGCAGCAACCACATGGTTTCAGGTTCAATGTTACTGCATGGTACCTTGGGTAAAGTGTGAGGCAGTGAGACTGAACCCTAATGAATAAAGGTACACTCAACCAGAATCAAGAAGTGAAAACTACTGAGCACCAGCATGAACTACTAGATTACTGACCATCCCCAGTTAACAACCAATCTTTAAATGTTTCTAAGGTGGTGAGCTGGCAGAACTGTTAGCACACCAGCAAAAATGCTTAGTAGCATTTTGTCCGTCTTAATGTTCCGAGTTCAAATTCTGCCGAGGTTGACTTTCCTCCTTTCAGGGTCAATAAAACAAGTACCAGTTGACCACTGGGGTCGATGGAATAAACTTACCCCCCCCCGAAATTGCTGGCCTTGTGCCAAAATTTGAAAACTGATATTTAAATGTTTCTCTAATCAGATATCAAAGAAAGAAACAAAAAAAATTAAGGGTGTTTGTTATTTATTTGATTTAACAAAAAAAAAAATCAACAAAAAACTGATATTATCAAGTTTAAGCTTGAATTAGTGTGACATGAGAGAAATTGAAATAACAACAGTGGCAACAGCTAGAATATTGTATGGCATGTGGTGACAAGTCAATAAGGCGGGGAAAGATTGAGGAGGGTGGTGGTAGTGGTGCAGTGTAGGAAGGTAAGAGGGAGGGGCTAGTCTAAATTAACAAGAAAGAATTACTGATTATTTAAAATGACTTTTAAAATTTGACAGAACAAGATGGAGAGAGAGAGAAGGGAGTGAGGGGAGACAATATTTCATCACACAAGAGCATGCAGACTACTTAATTAGAATCCTATTAATCAGAAATGACATTCATTAGCAACCAAATGGTCAGTTGTTGTTTAGCCCCAGGTCAGCCTTGATTGAGCAGAGCCAAGGTCAGAGACAATCCAGCTGTGGCCATTCTGTCTTTTCCCTGGGTGCAAGGAATTCAGGACCACATTATCCATCCAATGTATCCTTTTTAAAGATAAAGTATAATTTGAGTGAGATTTGGTTACTATTTCTAACAGGTTAAACGACCACATAGAGGTTTCGATAGAGGAGTGTGATAAAAGTTGTAACAGCAGTTGTAGAAGTGGTGATGATGATGGGGATGATGGAGATGAATGTGGTGGCGGTGGTGGTGGAGATGGAAATGAAGATGATGATGATGATGGTGGTGATGATGGCGGTGATGATGACAATGGTGGAGATGATGATGATGGTGGTGGTGGTGGTGGTGATGGGAATGAAGGTGATGATGATGATGGTGATGATGGTGGCAATGGTGGAGATGATGATGGGGGTGATGGAGATGATGGTGGTGGTGGTGGTGGTGGTGATGGAAATGAAGATGATGAGGATGATGGTGATGGTGATGATGGTGGTGATGGTGGCAATTATAATGAATTATTAACATTCCAACCTTAGAAAAGAATAAAAACAAGTATCAATTAAAATAAAAACTAAAGCAAACAAACAAAAACATTGAATCAGTTTAGCATAAAATATTTTGGCTCTCTCACTCTCTTTAACACACACACACACACACACACACACACACACACACACACACACACACACACTAAAATTCATGTCTTATTAAGCTCTAAAGTGACAATGATTGATCTTTTTTCATTTTTATTTTCAGTTCCAGGTCATCCATCAGCTGCAATGCATACACACACACACGTGCGCACACATACACATGTGCGCACACATACACACAAACGTGCGCACACACACATATGCGAATATACATTTGTCATTATTATTAAGGCAGTGAGCTGGCAGAATCGTTAGCACATCAGATAAAATGCTAAGCAGCATCTTGCCTGTCTTAACGTTCTGAGTTCAAATGCCCCCATGGTCAACTTTGCCTTTCATCCTTTCGGAGTTGATAAAATAAGTACGAGTTGAGGAGCATTGGGGTGGATGTAACCAACTAGCCCCATCCTCCAAAATTTGAAACCGTTGTTGTTGTTATTTGAGGGCAGTCGGTTGGCAGAATCCTTAGAGCATCAGAATAAAATGCTTCCTGGTATTTGTTTCAACTATTTACATTCTGAGTTCAAATCTCGGCGAAGTCAACTTTGCCTTTCATCCTTCTGGGACTGATAAAATAAAGCCCCCTCCCCCCACCCTCAAAGTTGCTGACCGTGTGCATAAATAGGGCAGTGGATTGGGAGACTTGTTAGAGCATCAGACAAAGTGCCTAGTGGTATTTGTTCAGGTTCTTTATGTTCTGAGTTCATTTTTCAGGGGTCGATAAACTAAAATACCAGTTAAGTAGGATATGCTCCACCAGTCAAAATTGCTGGCCTTGTGCCTAAATTAGAAACAATCATCATCCTCATCAGCAACAACTGAGACTACCACAGGAGTTACTACAAAATATATATTCTGCACCATGTATTGAGTTCTATTTTGCCCATATTCCCAAAATCATACGTACATACATGTATATACGTATGTATGTCTGTATCTATATATGTATGTACACATGTATGTGTATCCCAGTTGACTATGTACATTTTGGATTAAGATTAGGAACATCAATTCCCTGTGTCATACAAGGTGACTAAAAGAGGTTGATGATAGGAAAGGCATCCAGCCACAGAAAGCTCTGACCCATACAAGGATGGAAAAGTAAATGTTAAAACGATGATGATAATATATATATATATATATATATATATACACACCCATATGATTTCAATCTGTATGTAAGAATTACATCAGAGTATTTAGTAATACATTCAAAAGATCTCATGAATAAAAACAACATAAACACAGATAATCTATGTGTAAGGATGAAACAGCACTGAATGATGTTTCTCAGTAGAAAAGAGGTTCTAATCAAGGGAGATAATAGGTGAGAGCACTCTTGCATCTGCATGTTTTTATGTGTTTTCCTTATAAGTGTGTGTATATATTGTTTTGAGTATATGTTATTTGTGTATATGTATGTAAAATATGAAGACAGAAAAGAGCTGATAGGTTGACATAGTATTAGAAAAAATGTGAAGGTTGCAGACATTTTAGTGGTATAACTACATAATTTAAATCTGGTTTAATCCAGAATTAGAAACTGTAATCAACATATTGGTAATATAGTCATGATATCTCATTTAGCATGTTTATCAATTTATATAAACTGTTCACAATATTTATTGATATTTTGGCCTGAAAAAACACCATCTTCATGGCACAAAGCAAAACAATAATAGTTAAAAGAAAGGAATTAAGTAACAAGAATTGAGTGTCATAATGTTGTTCAACTTAAGAGTCTGTGTAGGGTGCTTTCGTGTTATGAAAATACCTAAACAGGCACTCTTACAAAATTCTTCAAAAATACAATAACATCTTCACTGTCTGAAATCTTATTGGCAATTTATATGAGAAATCTCTTGCTTGTATTTCTTTCTCTTAAATGTTATTGATGTGCAATTGTAGCATATCCTTTTCTTTTTACTCTCTCCATCTCTCTCCCCAACGCTATTATAGTCCTGTTTCTTCTCTTTCTTCATTTAAATGTTGTGATGACAACAGTTTGTCTACACTGTAATCTCTCTATGAAATTGTCATTATTGCTAGCTCAATGATTAATATGTAAAAGAAATGTGTGTATGGAGCATTTAGTAATTGTATAAATAATTAAAAGAATGATAACACAGCCTCATTTAGTATGTATATCAATTTATAAGAATTGATCACAGCATTAGCTGACATTTTGACGTGAAAAACTGCCATATTCATAGCAGGAAACAAAACAAACAATAATGGCCTCAGATTATTATGTCTTTATAAGACTTCTCTTTCTTTCTGTCTATAAGTAAATATTCATTGATGAACATAGCTGTATGGGGTAAGACACTGTTCATATTTATTTCCTTTGACACAAAGTGAGTAACTCATAATATTCATCATTAAAATCACAAACTTCTTTCAATCTCTAGAAATTTATTGCACTTGATAACATTCTTTAAAACACAGTTTGGAAAACATGTGCCACCAGCATTATGGAGAGTACCACACCATTATGACAAATACAGCAAGCCTCCATATGTGTGTGTGTGTGCTGTCATGATTGAATGGTTAAGAAGCTAGCTTAGCAATCATCATGAGGTCCTAAGTTCAATGATCCTGTGTGGAATTATCATCCTCATCTTTTAACATCTGTTTTTCGATGCTGGCATGGGTTGGATGGTTTGACAGGAGCTGGCAAGCTGGAGGGCTGCACCAGGCTCCAGTTGTCTGTTTGGCAAGGTTTCTGCAGTCGGATGCCCTTTCTAATGCCAATCACTTTACAGAGTGTACTGGGTGCTTTTTATGTGGCACCAGCATGGGTGCTTACCCCGTGGCGCCATTATAGGTGCATTTTACATGGTGCCAGCATGTAAAAGTATTGGGGAAAAATGTCTTATATAAGGTCGATCCAAGCTGTGTGAGTGAAATTGGGTAGATGCAAACTGCAGAAACTTGTCGGATGGAGTGTACTTGAAATTTAATGATTCAATCTTGCTCATACATCATTCACAACAGGAGAATCCATCACACACACACACACACACAAAGATAGATATTATTGCTTGTGTAATGACAGATGGCATAAACTCTACTCATATTCCCTCAGCCTCATCACAAGGGATTATACAGATTATGTGTAAGGGATTGCACCTGACCTGTCTGTAGTTGATACACTATACCATCACCCTTTCCCTACTGCCAGTCATCATCCACTCTTACCAACATCCACTTATTATTACCTGTCATTCTCTCTCTCTTCCCATTTCACTGTCTCTACCATCACACTCCTGCTGCCTTCATCCACTCATTCTGGCTCTTCTTTGTCGATCCCTTTCCCTCCTATTTACCTTCTTAGACACATTGCCTTGAGGGACATATGTCTTAGAGCAGTGAGCACTCTTTACTCATACAATGTACAAGATAACCCCACTAGTGCTGGTGCCATGACAAAAGGCACCCAAAACACTTTGATAAGGGGTTGGTGATATAAAGGCCATCCATCCATAGAATCCAAACCAAAATGAAATGTATCAGCAAGATGGTGTCCTCCAGCCTGTCTAGGAGGGCACCAACTCCTCATAAGAACTGATCTGAGCTGTAAGAATTCACTAAACCCATGCCAGAATGAAAATCAAGCTTAAAATGAATATCTTGAGAAATTTGTATAAGTCTGTGTGTGTATGTGTGTATATATATATATTTACATACACATATATATATCAATACCATCATTTAACGTCCATTTTCCATGCTAGCATGGGTTAGACAGTTTGACAGGAGCTGGTCAATCAGAGAGCTGCCAAGGCTCCAATTGTCTGTTTTGGAATGGTTTCTAGGGCTGGATGCCCTTCCTAATGCCAATCACCTCACAGAGTGCACTAGGTGCTTTTTATGTGACACCAGCACCTTCGGGATTGTCAAGTAGCTGGAAAGACAAAGACCTCTCAGCTGAGAGAGAGACTGTAACCAAGAGAAGTGGTTGTGTGCCAGGTGATAGATTAGAGTATAATAGAGGGGCAGAGAAAGGCCTCTTACTATAGAGGAGATACTTGGCTACCTCTGTAGGACAAAATATATATAATTTGTGAACAGTTTTTTCATAGAATAACAAGAACAATAATAATGATAAATATAATAATTCTTTCTAATTTTGGCACAAGGCCAGCAATTTTGAGAGGAAGAGGCAAGTCGCTTAACCCCCCCCCCCCACTCCACACTTGACTGGTACTTTATTTTAATGACCCCAGAGGGATGAAAGGCAAAATTGACCTCAACAGGATTTGAATTCAGAATGTAAAGGGGCAGAAAAAATACCACAAAATATGTCTTCTGATGTTCTAGCAATTCTGTATAAAAATCCTTTCTATACTGGGCACAAAGGCCTGAAATTTTTGGGGGAGGGGAATATCCGATTTCCTTAACCTCAGTTCGTAACTGGTACTCACTTTATCGACCCTGGCGGAATTTGAACTCAGAACGTAAAGTCGGAAGAAATGCCGCTAAGCATTTTGCCCGGCGTACTAACGATTCTGCCAGCTCGCTACATTAATAATAATAAGCCTTTCTATACTGGGCACAAAGGCCTGAAATTTTCAGGGATGGGGATAGTTGATTCAATCGACCCCAATACTCAACTGGTACTTATTTTATCAACCCCGAAAGGATGAAAGGCAGAGTCGACCCTGGTGGCATTTGAACTCAGAATGTAAAGTCGGAAGAAATGCTGCTAAGCATTTTTCCCGGCGTGCTAACGATTCTGCCAGCTCACCGCCTCAATAATAATAGTAATAATAACTAATAATATTTATACAATGCCAGACTTGTTTGCAGACTCTTAGCAGACGTCTACCACAACTGGCAGCGACATAGGAGAATTCCCAATTTTGTTTGTCGAGGTAATAATGATAATAATAATAATAATAGCAAAATAATAATAATAACAATAATAATAATGAAGAGAATAAGAAAATGCTTTCTGTTCTTACCTACTCGAAGATATAAGTTTGTACTGAACTGGGCTAATGCTACAGGTGAGAACACACCACCTAAAGTTCCAAGGGTCCGAATAGATGAACTTTTAACAGCTTTTGGAATATCATTGAAATGGTCAGTTGAATCTTGAAATTTTTCATTAAGAGAGAAAGGAATATTAAAGAGCCCATAACAAGGTGATTTGTTAGCTGAATCACCATCATTGTCATTTGGTTCCTTGGAAACCATGCTTTCTGTCTCAGTTTTTCCTGATGACTGGTAAAAAGAATGCAGACAGTCCTTCTTGCTAAAAGAGATTTTCTCCATAGCTTATTATTGTGTGTGAATGGATTGATATTCACTGTGTATGGTGACAGCAGTTGTTGGGTTGGTTGTGCTGACACAAAGTAGTGAACTAGCAGCAGGGATAATCACTACTATGATGGCGGTGACGAAAACAACAACAAAAAGAAAAAGTCATCAACAATGCACGACCATGAGTAATGATGATGATGATGATGATGATGATGATGATGATAATAATAATAATAATAATAATAATAATAATAATAATAATAATAATGAGAAGAAAAAGAAGATGAAAGACAGACAGACAGACAGACAGACGGGTATCTCAGTAATATGAGTTTTTACCTCCTACCTAAGTGTGAAGTAATTAGTGAATTAGTTTGTATTGTTCTCTTCTAGAAACGTCTGTTGATTGTTGACTTATATTGATGTGAGGAGCATGAAGAGGTAGGGGATGTCGCGTGCTGGTGACGGAGGGGAGGTATTCTTTTGTATTACTGCCGAAACGGAGACAAACTACCGCTGGTGGTGATGACATTACATCTCGTCTGGATTAAGGACTGACACAAAAACAATAGCAGAGCTGCTGTCTATAACTGGAACGTCTTCTTTGAAAAGAGAAAAACTTAAATATGTCGAAACAAGAGACAGACACAAAGAAAATGAAATCAGCCATGACAGTATATAAAGGGAAAATGGTGTCTTGTTGTTTAGTCCCTGCTCTTGTCGTAGTCCAATACATAGGATCAAAGACGTTACAGCCGCGACCATTCCATCTTGTCTATATCGAGGACGACATTGTCCAGTGTGTGCATGTCAATCCTATTCATTGAAGAAGGTAGGGTGCGTTTTGGGGGAGACATTGTCTGTTATATCTAGCGGTTTGAGCGACCTTGTCGAGGCTACCTCTTTGGTTGGTTGTCAGGGTGTATATTTGTGATGTAGTTAGAGAATGAGGGTGAGAGACATGACGCTGGGAAGATAATGGTGTGTGTTGTATGGAGAGAATGAAAGAACAAAAGAAATGAGGGAAGAGAGGAGGAATCTGATAGACACAGCGACAGAGGGACTGGCGACATAGCTTCATGGACCATGGCATGTGACTTCGGATAAGGAGTACGATGACGACGACGACAACAACAACAATAACAGTAACAGTAACACACACACACTCACACACATACACACACACACACACACACACGCGCGCGCACACACACTTTATTTGTAGGTTAACAAGGCTACCATTAGGTAATATTTATCCCCACTTGAAATGGAAGGTTGTGTTAAAACTTGGCATACTGCAATAGTTATCATGAGAGAAACTCTTACATTGGCTTTTGGTGCATATAAGCACTTTTTCTTACATCGCTAGCGGTTAACAAATCACCCGTCATCACCACCACCGATGGGATAAATATTCCTTTTTGGTATTAATACTGCTTCTGTCGCTAATATTTAATTTTTAAGGTTACCATTGGTTTTATTTTAGTCTTGTTAACCCATAAATAAAGAATATCTATCCACTAATGTGGTGTTGAACACTCACTCTCACTGTTCGATATTATAGTATATATTATAGTGTGTATATATATATATAGTATATATTATAATGTATGTATATATATATATAAGTTACATATATTAGGGAAGATGGAAATATCTTCCAATTATCCAGCATTCATTAGTTTAATGTTGGAATATAGTGTATAGATTATATTAAACTATACACCAAGCATATCCCATAACAAACTATAATTTTGAAATATT
>JAOPUL010001697.1:33302608-33316623 GCA_027564515.1 Octopus rubescens
CCCTCCATGATTATGTATATATATATATTTATATATATATATAATTATATATATATACATACACACACATACTTATATATTTCCCGTATATGACGCCGCGACGCACACGCCCTCTCCCACCGTCGTCGTCTTTTCATCTAAAGACTGTATTCAGAAGTATTTAATCACGAGGGGAGTTCACCATTAGTTGATTTAACAGTCTATAATACATAACACACTGATATGTTAAAACATTTGCTAAGCTCTTTCATACATATACATATATAAGCTAGCTTTATCAACCATGGTGCATGTGTGCGTGTGCGAGTGTGTGTCTGTTCGTCCTCAGTTTACCGCCCGAAACACTTTTTTTCCAACTCAATCGTTAAATACTGAATGATACGAAAGTGGATCGTTTGTTGTGTTTAAAATCCGTAAAACAAGATAAGAAGAACTTAGTCCTGACATTTCGGGCAGACGAAATTTTCTACATATTTTATTGAATTTCAGGCCAACAACTTTACATAAACTGGGTTACAGTGAATAGTGGGTCGTCTGTGAGATCGGGGAGAGAGAGAGAGGGGGGAGGAGAAACTAACGTTTCGGGTTATGCTCCTCACATAGGACAAACCTTCCTTTCCGAGGTGATCCCACACGAGTATCCTTCTACCTATTAAACCCTTCCATTCCACGTTGGTCCAGACCAAATGGGTGCCATCATACCCAGACCTCCACGTTTGTCCACCCTAATTCTGATCTAGATGTAACTCGCATCATCATACCCTCCACCCGTTTATATCTCCATATTAATTTAGACCTAAATGATCCACTTCTCTCTGTCCATGGGAATGCAGAACACAAGGGTGCCCTAACAACAATTATCAACGAAGATTTTCAGTCGAGATTCGTGACTATTACACACTACCATAGGAATATGTGTGTATTTAGCGATTAACTCGACGACATCAGTATACAGTTGCTACTCATTCTAACAATCTCTAGATGAAATAGCAGTCAACTCTCCCTCAAATGACCCTTTACTGTCTTAAACTTTAAAAAAACAGGGACACATTCGATAATGTCGTCCTAGATACAACGTCTGATCACATTAAGACAGGGTGGTCACGTTGGAAGATCTTGTGATGATAGGGTGTGCAGGACGAGGACTGACCTGTGGCTAAACAAGAGATGAAAGTCGATCACGGAAATGCTAGTCTGAATCATCCCCCCCCTCCCCGCCAATCACTTCTTGACTCACTCGCATCAAATTCGGCGCTCTCTTGTCTGAGCCAATAATTATGATTCCAGTTACATAAGCCAGCAATTTATATAATAATAATAATGGTGGCAACAGTTTCGTAATTGCTTCATTAAGCATGAAATTTAATTAATTGTTGGTTCTTAATAAAGTTATTTATATTGCACTGAGATGTTAAACCCGTTCATTCATCCTCCTACCCACACCCCACCCCAACAAAACGGGGAAAATAAACACATGGAACAAGCAGAAGAAATATCAAAACCAAAAAAAAAAACAAAAACAAAGACACTTCTCAATTATCATCATCATCGCCTTCAAAATTCACTGAAAGATAGAAGAAATTTAATGGATCGGAATGATGATGTCCATCGTCATCAATCAATGAACACAGAGAAAAGAACAACTAGAAGTAAAGAAAATAAATAAATAAATAAATAAATAAATGTAGTCACTGGTCGAACAATTTAAAATAGATTTGTTTGTTTGGAGATGACGGTTGTCAAAAGCATATAAATATATATATATATATATATATATATATAGAGAGAGAGAGAGAGAGAGAAATAAACAGACATAGATTGTTAGATATATACATAGACAAATAGAAACAAGGTAAACATACACAAATATAGATTGATCGATATATATATATATATAAAGAGAGATAGACAATCCGGAGAATACAGAAGCAAACAGACAAATAGAAGGAGAGATAGATAGATAGATAGATAGATAGATAGATAGATAGATAGATAGATAGATAGATGACTGGATAGACTGATAGGTAGAGAGAGAAATAAAGAAAATAAACCAAACAAAAACACAGAGAATATATAAGAATGTTTGTTTTTGTTTTTACCAATTCCTTGTGTTCTTTAACAGCCTGAGAGGTACCAATGGGGTTCTTTGAAGACTGGTGAGGTTGTTTTATTGTGATTCTTAAGGGAGGTCGTTGATCTAGAGTAGTAATATCCAAAGAGGTAGCACTGCTTTCGCCACAGGTACTGGACACCTTACTAGCAGGTGCTTTATTACTACAACTACTAGTAGTAGTGGTAGTGGTAGTAGTATTACTAGAAGTAGTAGTAGCAGCAGTGGTGGTAGTGGTGGTATTAGTAGTACTATTGCTGTTGTTGTTGTTGTTGCTGTTATTATTGTTAGTATTTGTTGGTTGCCAAACGTGGGATCGTTTCGTCTGGACGCTTTTCCTTTTGGCAAAGATCTTTAATTTCAGTTGCCCCTGATCGAAGTTCGTCTCTTGAATCCGAAATTCTTTCGTTTCGTGCTGACAGTTTCCGTAATCGTCGTCGTCGTCGTCGTCATCATCATCATCGTCGTCGTTTGTGTTCTTGTCTTTGCTATTGTTGTTGTGGCGGTGGTGACTGGTTTTGATGTTGCTGCTGTTGTTGTTGTTGTTGTTGTCGTCGTAGTTAGATTCGGCACCGCCACTAGAGGTACAGTTCTCCGATGTAGAAGAAGAACAAGACGATGAAGAAGATGAAGAAGGTGATGATGATGATGGCGAAGATGAGGAATCAGTCTCGTCACTACTATTTTCGGCTTCAGGATTATATCCGTGGGTCAGTTTCTTGTCGTACGCTGAATTCGATCTATCCAACTCACTCATTGCTTGGTACACGCACCAACTCCAGTTGTTCCTGGAAGTTAGTTCGTGCAACCGAACTTACTTGGTTCCCTTCTCACAACAATGTGAAACAGAACCAAGGAACAGTAATAATAGATAAATAGATATATGATATAATATATAATAACGATATATATATATAAGCAGAAACTCCAAAGAAGTCTGGATGAGCTTGTTTCTTTTTATAATTCACTTTTGATCGGTTGATCTATAATATACAATAAACGTCACCGTTGATTTATTTCGTTGAGCGCAACTCATTGCACTTTTGTCAAAAGTATGACATATATAATTAATTAACATCCACAACAGATATGGAAAATATTCAATTATCGATCGGAGATAATAATAAAAATGATGATTATCACTGCATAAGCTTTCGTTTTGTTTTGCTTTTTGTTTGTTTTTGTTTCTACAATACGATTACATACTAATTAGGGCAAATTAATGAGACAGTTATAATCCAAGTTTATCAAACAAATCCATGTGCATCGTTCGTTGTTTACAATAGTGATTATATATATGTTAGTAACAGAGATATTGTAGAAGATGGGAGAAGCTCGAATGAGAACTTGTTACAGCATAGCAGCAGTTAGAAGGATCAAACCCAGAGAAAATACCAGTTGATTTCGAGATATCTTGAATGGTGAAGAGTGTTTACAAAAAGCAGAACAAGTGTTGTGATTTATATCAATATAGAGAAATCGCAGCAGATTTGGTTTGAATAGATATAGCTGGGAGAAATGAGTTAGCCAAGAGAAAACAACAGCGACGAGAATAATCAGCGATCTGTGATGAAAGTGGCAGTCAACAAAGGTGAAGTCAACAACAAGCTTCCTTAATAATAAACTGTATGTGCGTGTGTATTTATATATCTATATGTATGTATCTATGTGTATTTATATATGTGCGTGTGTGTGTGTGTGTGTGTGTGTATGATCTTGCCAGAGAATAATTGCAGACGGTTCCGATGACAGAAAACGAGTGATAAATAAATGCAATATCGTTAGAGATACAAGGTGGAAATGGTGTTGGGTAAAGTACCGTTTGAGATACTTTGAAAGAGATATAGGCAAAAATTGCTTAGTTTTTTTTTCTTCTAAGAAGCGTGGTCACGTAGGTGACCGCCAAAACTACTCTTTTGAGAAGACATGAAGCGACTATGATATAAACAATACATGTCATCCAGTTCAAACATCATCTGCTCGATAGCCTACCTTATCTTCTTTCAATTTGATAGGTGGAAATAGTGAAAATATCGGGCAAATGGTTCACCCAAACAATCCGTATAAACCATTCTAGGATTCATTAACAATATGGCGGTTGGCAGCGGAGCTCGTCAGTTACGTAAATCTAATTTCCGAACCAATAATAATTTTTTTTAAAGCACTTTCACAGTCGATTTTCGACACGATCATTAAATTAATCACAAAGAATATGATGTTTCCTTTCCAGTCAAATCTATTCACTGTGGATCTAACGAATCAGTTTAATACTTGAAAAGATTGTCGGATTAGGAAATTCTACTCCTTTCGGATTTACTCGTGTTGTTGTGGTAAAGATATAAATAAATAACATCTCGCGAGACTAATTTTCAGGTCATTAAATAATACTGTTTCTCTATCGTATCTGTTTTAATAATCAATTCAATTTTAGAAATAATATCGACAAAATCAAAAACAGAAATATTTTTCCCAAAAATTGCTTACAGTCTATTTTCCCAGAATTCTGTCGGGTTTCCTTAAAGATGGCTTTCTCCGTGTAATTTGATAAGAGACACCGAAAGAGTAAATTATTGAAACTTGTCAGTTGTCTACCTTATATCGTGGGACTAGTTTATCAATTTATAACAGCAGCACTCAGGTAAGTGAAACACTTGCAATTATATGACCTTTCTATTACTACAATTGCTATATTTACCTCACTTCCACACACACCACACTCGCTATACACATGTATACATACATATGTGTATATATACACACACATACATATATACATACATACATACACAGACATGTGCTCGAATTGTATATGTTAAATTATATATATATATAAATTAATTTAGGCTTGCAAATATTATTAGGATACTTCCGAGTTCAATTAACTTTCCTTGTTAAAACCTGTTCGTATTTATTATATTCCCTCATATAATATATACTCCACAAATAAAGTTTCGAGTTTCTAAAACACGTTTTGTTTTTTTGGGGTAGATTAGGGTGATTTCTTAATTTGATCTCGACACCTTGCTGTTTGTTTTATATGAAAACTTAGCTTTTATATAAAAGAAAATATTAGATCCTTGTGTTTTTGTTTACCAAATGTATCTACAATTTTCTTTCTTTCTTTCTAACTACCGTGTTAACCTTTTCAATTAATTTGACATTGGAAAAACGTGTCTCCCAGTTGACATTGAAGTCCTTTTTTATGTCCTTAGAGGTTGGTGGATCAAATTGAAAAACGATTCTGTTTATAATGTCCATGTTGATTTATATCACCTTTTAACTAACTATCTACATCTCCTCCTTTGTCCTTTCCTGGGTATCTCCTCAAAATCCCGTTTTATCTCCATTTCATTGTATTCAATTACTTTTATGTGTCTCATTTGCACACTGAACTTTTAAAAGTTAATGTTTATATTAGTTAGATCTGTTAATACTTTAAAACGCTTAACATATGTTCTTAAGAGAGAGGGGGGGTTATCAAACAAACAGAAATGCAAGAGTTCGTTTCCTTCGCTGGGCAATGATTATTAACGATGTTTCAAAAAAGACCAACGGAGGTGGGAGGGGAGGGGGAAATTATCCAAACTTTTAAACGTGGTCAACACAAATGTGTTCTGGACCAGTGAATTAATAATAGCTTTTAGAATATTTTTGATCATGTCGAAAATTTACGATGTTAAGGAATTTGTGTTTATTCCTAGGTAACCAGGAATACGTGTGTCGGACACGTGTTATTTGTTTTGATTACTGCATGACATTAGAACCAAAATCCATGGAGAGGAACGATATTATTAAATACATTCAACAAAATTTAAACACAGATGAATAGTCATTTCACAGAGACACTGTTTGGAACGAAATGACATGCTCTACGCGGTCGTCTGACCTGTTAGAAATAGCAGCCAAATTTCTTTCAAATCACATACTAATCATCTTAAGAAAGAGAAGTATACATCGGATAATGTAGTCTTAGATACACTATGCAGGGTGAGGTGGGGTGGAGATGAGATGGTCACGGTTGGAACGTATTTTATCATCGACCTGGGACTGAACAACAACGGAATGACAAGAGGCATCCTGACGAAATGACTCTTGGAAGCAGCAAGAGTTGAGCACCCCAACTTCACCTTGCTCTTTCTTATTTAATATTTAGAGACTATGTAAGTGGAGGGAGGGAGAGAGAATGAATGAATGATAGGACTGGGACAAACTACTGACTTATATGGTCATTAGTTCAATCTGACATTGTGCTTTTTGTTGCATCTGTTTGCTTGACTGACAACAAACAACCTCCTTTCCCTGCTTCACAATTGAATGAGTAGTTTTCGAGAAAGGCTCTCAAGTAAGTATGGGAATAATCAAATGGATTTGGTTTCATAATCAGTACTGACTGTTAATGGGTGATTACCTGTCTGTTGATGAGTCATTAGCTGTCTGTTAATGGGTGATTAGTGGGTAGTGTGGTCAGAGATAAGCTGTCTGTTAATGGGTGGATTAACTCTTCCTTAAAGGGTGATTAGCTATCTAGCAGTGAGTGATTAGCTGTCTGTCAGTGGGTGACTGGCTATCTGTTAATGGATGATTAGGTCACTGTTAAGGAGTGATTAACTGTCTGTTGATGGATGGATTACCTCTGTTTTGGGGTAGATAGCTGTCTGTCAGCATATGATTAGCTATCTGTCGGTGATTGTCTGTCTGTTGCTGGAGGATTGGCTGTCTGTTAATGAGTGGATTAACTCTCAGTTAATGAGTGATTTGCTGTCTGTTGGTGGGTGATTAGCAGTCTGTTAAAAGTAGATTAGTTGTTTGTGGGTGATTGGCTGTCTGTTAGTGGGTGGATTATCCCCCTGTCGGTGGGTGATTGGCTGTCTCGGTGAGGATTAGCTGAGTGGATTTATGGGTGATTAGCTACCTGTTGGTGAGTGTATTAGCTGAACTATCTGTGGGTGATTGGCTGTCTGTGTTTGTAAATGGATTAACCATCTGTTAATGGAGGATTGGTTGTCTGTCGGTAGGTGATTAGCTGACTGTCTGTGGGTTATCAGCTGTTTGTTTGTGGATGGATTAGATGTGTTGATGGGTGATTATCTGTGTCAGTGGGGTATTAGCTATTTCACTTGATAAGTAGATTAGCTCTCTATGAATGATTAGCAGTCTGTTAAAAGGAGATTAATTGTTTGTGGGTAATTGGCTGTCTGTTAGTGGGTGATTGGCTGTATGTGGGGGGGGGGGTTAGCTGACTGTGGGTTGATCAGCTGTCTGTTACTGGAGAGATTAGCTGTGTCGTTTATGGTTGACTGTTAATAGGTGATTAGCTGTGTATTAATAAGTGATTAGTTCACTGTTAAAGAGGATCAGCTGTCTGTCAGTCAATGATTAACTTTCAGTCAGTGGGTGATTAGCTGTCTGTTGGTAGTTGGATTAACAGGCTGTCAGTAGCTGGATTAGCTGTCTGTCAGTAGCTGGATTAGTTGTCTGTCATTGGGTTGATTAGCTGTCTGTTGAAGGCTGGATTAGCTATCTGTTGGTGGATTGATTAGCTATCTGCTGTTGGGTTGATTAGCTGTCTGTCAGTGGGTTGATTAACTGTCTGTCATTGGCTGGATTAGCTGTCTGTCGGAAGCTGGATTAGCTGTTTGTCGGTGGCTGGATTGGCTGTCTGTCGGTGGGTTGATTAGCTGTCTGCTGTTGGGTTGATTAGCTGTCTGTCGGAGGCTGGATTAGCTGTCTGTCAGTGGGTTGATTAGCTGTCTATCAGTGGGTGAATTAGCTGTATGTCGGTGGCTGGATTAGCTGTCTTTCTGTGGTTGATAGGATGGATAAGAGCTTGTCCTTCAGCAGGTGTTTAGCTGTCTGTTTTACAGGTGATTGTTTGCTCCTTGATAGAGAATTAACTTGCTCATTTCTGGAAAGGGAAAGAATTGAACCTTTTGCTTCTTTCTTTATCAATGACAGCAGCTCAAGTGAAAGAAACAACCATGGTTGGAACCTAACTCTCAAACTTACCCTGATAGTCATTGGATGGTGCTTCTACTTACATCTTTGTTTTAACTTCCACTTTTCCATGCTTGCATGGGTTAGATGAAATTTGCCAAGGCAGATTTTGTATGGCTGGATGCCCTTTCTGTCACCAAATCTCACCTGTTTCCTAGCATGGTAATATATTTTCATAGTTAGACATGAGAAACGAACAACATCTTGTGAAGCTCATTTACAACCATCATGTGATGTTGAGACAAGGGTACACATGCACACACACACAATGGGCTTCTTTCAATTTCCGTTTACCAAATCCACTTACAAGGCTTTGGTTGGCCTGGAGTTATAGTAGAAGAGACTTGCCCAAGAGGCCAAGCAGTGAGACTGAACCTGAGTCCAATGGTTGAGAAACAAGCTTCTTAACTATACGGCCACACCTGCACCTTGGGTGTGTGTAGATGTGTGTGGATGTAAAAATATCATGTTTTTTTGTTTTATTATCTGTGAAGTGTCATGTGAAAAGCATCCATGCACTCTGTTAAGTGTTTGAGGTTAGGAAGGGCACCCAGCTGTAGAAACCATGTCAAAGCAGACAGAACTTGGCAGAGCCCTCTGGCTCATCTATCCTTCTCCAACCCATGCCAGCATAGAAAAGAGGACATTAAATGATGATGATAACATGAATTCAACCTCCGCTATCACACATAGTACCTGTGCAGGGCAGCAAATATTTAGTGTGATTCATGCCTGAATCTGAGATGTTTTATTTAATCAAGGGAAGTGAAGCAGTGTCCGTTGCATTGTCTAGTTCTCCCAATATGAACTTCTATAGACTGATATCTGCAAGGGAGGTCTATGGAGTCTTCAGTTCCAGTGATTAGAATAGAGAGAACTCTGTCAAATATGCCCAACGAATAGGTGGTGAGATTAACCCTTTAGCATTCAGATTATTCTATCAAATGTAATGCTTATTCATTCACGTTCTGGATTATCTTGTGGCCTTGAGATTTTGATTAAGTGACTATATATTTTTTAGACTAACATTGCAGATGATGAGGTGGATGTGTAGGGTAAGTCTCAGGGATAGGAAGTCATCAGAAGAGTTGAGGAATAGGTTTTTATGCATTCCCAACATAGTTGATATTATGCGCCAGAATAGATTAAGATGGTATGGACATGTTGAAAGGATAGAAAATGTAAATCCAGTCAGCAGATGTAGGTTTATTGAGGTTGACGGACTTAGAGGGAGGGATAGACCATGCAAAACATGGACCCAGTTAGTTAGGTATGACCTTAGGAAGTTGAGATTACGACCAGGCCTTGCACAAAATCGAAATGCTTGGAGAAGAGCCATTAGGTAAAACCCGTCCAACCCATGCTAGCATGGAAATGGACGTTAAACGAGGAAGAAGAAGATATATATATGCACATATGTGTATGTGCATGTTTGTCTCCACCATCATTTGACAACTGGTGTTGGTGTGCTTATGTCCCTCTAACTTAGCAGTATGGCATAAGTGATAGAATAAGTACCAGGCTTTACAAAAGAAATAAGTACTGGGGTCGATTCGTTGACTATAATTCATCAAGATGGTGCCCCAGCATGGCTGTAGTTTAATGACTGAAACAAGTAAACAAAGAAAAGATAAAAGATACCTGTCACATATAAATGTTGCTTGGTAAGAAAGTTTCTTCAAACCACATGGTTTCAGGTTCAGTCTTACTACATGGCATTTTCGGCAAGTGTCTCTTCTAAGATATTCACAGGTTTGTGATTCGATTTGGTAGATGGAAACTGAACGAAGCTGGTCATATGTGTGTGTGTGTGTGTGTGTGGGGGCGTGTTTGCGCGCATTTCGCCTGAATTAGGAAACGGCAGCCGGTGAAGATTTGTAAATAGGATTATGTGCTTTCACCGTATATTGATTATAGAAAATAGTTTAATATTAGGGCAGAATCGTCAAGACACCGGGAAAAATGCTCAGTGGCATTTCGTCCGTCTTTACGTTCTGAGTTCAAATTCTGCCGCGGTCGACTTTACCTTTCATGCCTTTCGGGGGTCGATAGGTTAAATACCAATTGAGTTTTGAGGGGTCGATAATCGACTTAACCCTTGAAATCGCAGTCCTTGTGCCAACATTTGAAATCAATATTTCTTCATGTAAACCCCCGTTACGGAAAGAAAATGGGCATTAGTACACGTGTTCCGTTTAACGAGGGTTTGCGTATGTGGCTTTTTTGTTTTTAACTATTCCGTGTAATATATAAGATACACACAATGCACTTTATATGTGGATTGCATTCTTACACTAGGCCTGATATCTGCAGTATTTGTTCTGTTGTATTCTTCTACATTGTTTCTATGGCTTCTTCTGTTTGCTTTAAGAGAACGCCTGTTATTAACAAGCGTTCGTTTTATTCAGTTAGTTTCTGTATCTAGAGATTCTTTCACTCGTATGCGCGGGTGAGTGTAATCTAAATGCTCTTCTAAGTAAAGAGTTTACCACAGACAGTTTGTACCACTCTGAACATTCGCTTTCTCCATATACAGAGGGCTAGAAAAGTATGTATACAGTAAAGATTATACTAGTATAATAATAGGGATGCTAGGATTCAATTAATACTAGATTTCATATAATTCATTAATATCATTATTACTATTTTTATTATTGATTATACAAACATATCAATAATAGACTTATTAGTCCCTCAAATGTTCAGACTCTATGCGCAGTGCATTCACACACTCCACTAGTGAAGTATGGATACCCTTGCACACTCTGACACAAAGGTCTTTATCAGATGTCAAATTCTTGGCAAGCCTCCCTTATGAGCTGAATCATGGCATCAACATAACGCGTCATGCTTGAGGAAATTCTGTATTTTACACATCCCCAGAAAGAGAAATCCATATAGGTGAGATCCGGTGAACGTGGTGGCCAGTCGATGCCACTCTGGCATCCAATCCATATGTTTGGAAATTCTTTGCCAAGTAGCGCACGCACAGTGAGTGCGAAGTGCGGTGGCATCTCATCCTGCAGATAGTAGAAGTCAACCTGATGCTGTTGTAGGCGTACCTGTGGTATGATTGTATCCGTCAGCATGTTCAGATACACGTGTTGATCAATAGTTTCCTGCAGAATGATAGGTCCAACAAGACATTTGCAGGACAGGCCAACCCACACTGTCACCCCACGTTGATTCTGCTGTTTCTCAATCGTGGCTTTAGGCTTTTCAATTGCGTAGTATACACAATTGTCTCGATTGAAGGCGCCCGATAGCTCAAAAGTTTGTTTAATCGGACCACACAAACTTTCGCTGAATACTGTTAACCTCTCCTTCCTCTTTCAGGAAGGTTTCGCAAAATTGTAAACGCCGATCTTAGTCATCCGCCAGTAAATCATGTATCACTCGTGACACGTACATTTATAGTCCTTAGAAGTGCATCAAACGATCCAGCGTTCTGCGTTCTATACCCAATTCAGTTGACATCCTGATTTTTCGATTCCTGAGGGCTCTGAGTAAATGCCAGGGTGACTTGCATTGCATTCTCTGGTAAATCGTGAACCGTTAAATCATGAGCCTCGTTGGTGCAGGTGATGTAAATGTTTTACGCCACTGTACTTGCACACGTTCACTCTTTTCTGGCTTTCAGAACTGTTTCAAAATCCTTTTGAGCTCCTCCTCTGTTAAATTATTAATCATCGTTGAATTTCTTCTTTACCTGCAAATAATAGATGCATTATAGAAATTTTGTGAAAATAGAAATATTAAAAATAGTAATAATGATTTTAATGAATTAAGTTAATTCTAGTATTAAATGAATCCTAGCACCCCTATTATAATACTATTATAATCCTTACTATGTACCTACTTTTGCAGACCTCTGTACAACTATTTGGTGCAATGGGATATGATGTATCTGTTGTTTTCTATCTGATTGATACGATATTTTTTTCTGTTCTACGCACTTGTGTTTTAGATTTTCTATTAGCTTCTCGTTGTCATTCTCTGTATCTATTTTTGTTGTTGAGCCCTAGGACCCAGTTTCTCGGTTTCCATGGCGTCTAAGTGATCGAGATCTCAACATTACCCCTTCGAGATGCTCCTCCGTTGCAGTTTTAAAGGGGAAAATAAAGCGTTAAATATATAAAAATCCAATTCCGGAATTTCCTAAAATCTTTTTCTTGGTTCTAAAATTCCTCCTACAAAATCCCTCTTCATAAGAGATCTTAACCCTTTGGTTTTCATATTTCTGTTGTTCAAGTAATTTATTTGGAAAATAACAAAGAATTTAGTAAAAAGTCATTAAGCTGGTATTTCGAACAAAACATGAAATTTTGATGGCATCTTTTAATTCAGATCCCTTTAAACTTTTTGTTACCATATTTTTGTTGACATACACTGCCTTTGTTTCACTAAAGTTTGAAAATACTGAAGAATTTTGTAAAATAACTTCGTTATTATTTGGTGTGCTTGTAACATAACATGAAATGTTGATAGAAAGTTTTAATTCACATTATTTTAAAACAAATTGTATGTATCCGAGATTCAGGGCCGGTTACAGGTAGGTTGATATCAAATCGGTCAAATCTGATTTAATTATTTTCAGTATAGAAAACAGTCAAATAGATATATGTGGAATTGGAAATGTTAATGCTTTATGTTTTATTTTATGTTCTGTCAGAAGCAGAATTAATACATTCTTACTGACTGTGAATCTAGTAAGTACCGTCTCGAGTCCTAAGACTCATATGGCTAGTTAACCGGTTTCCATGGCCTATAAGAGACCAAAATCAAAACATTTCCTCTGAACATGATGCTGATCTATTTCAGGGTTCAATGCCAGCAGTTTCGAGGTCAGGTGTGGGTGGGAGGCAAAGCGATTATATCAACCCCAATTCTCAACTGGTACTTATTTTATAGACCCTGATAGGATGAAAGGCAAAGTTGACCTCGGTGAGATTTGAACTCAGAACGTAAAGAGCCGTAAGAAATTCTGCTAAGCATGTTGTCCGATGTGCTGACACATGTGCCAGCTTACCGCCTTTTCGTGTCGATTACAATAGGTACATTGGCCATATACATAATGAACGTCGTTTATGTATATTGTTATGTCTTGTTACCACTCTATCTTTTACCATGGTTATGTAGGAATACTCAGACGTGGAAATGAAAAGCCATGTTTTACTCATATAATGTGCCTATGTGGCCAATGAAAGGTTACCTCTGCTGCACAGTACATCAATTATTTCTTCAGTATGTTTCCTAAGATCCCATGCACCAGTGCTTGTTATAAGTTTTTTTCTGTGAAAATGTCGCTTACCGGGTTATCTTTTCGAACTGTTTTACTAGTTGCCATTATATTCCCACACGCTGAGGAAGTTCTTCCACACAGTAGTTATTAGTTTTTCTTCTCTACTGGTGGGGGTTTGACGGAGTTGATGTCTGATTCTACAGAAGTATTGTAGTTTTGTTAGCGTTGACCTGTTTAACAGTATAGGGCGTTGACCGATTGTCAACCCTCCTCCATTTTCGACATGGCTTGGGACCGGATTTGGAATACTAAGAAGATCAGAGCACTCATATGTGCTAAGTCAGTTAGTTACAAGCAGGAGGGTGTAGTGTCTTGAGCATGTGATCATGATGGATCCATCTGAAATCCCACATCAGAGTCTCCAGAGTTCTCCGTAAGATCCAGGGAAGGAAGGGCAACGGAAAGGGAAATGGCTGGCAGAAGTGAAGAATCTCAGAGGTGATGTCAAGAGCAGAGATGAGACTTCGGATCTGGCACTTAACACAAATAACTAGAAGACTCTGGTAGACCGATGCTCTTTGAATAGGAGGACCTAACTAACTAACTAACTAACTAACTAACTAACTAACTAACTAACTAACTAACTAACTAACTAACTAACTAACTAAC
>JAOPUL010001697.1:33599575-33613464 GCA_027564515.1 Octopus rubescens
TGTGTGTGTGTGTGTGTGTGTGTGTGTGTGTGTGTGTGTGTGTGTGTGTGTGTGTGTGTGTGTGTGTGTATACATTTGTATTGCACATTATTCAATTGATTTTGCAAAACACAAAATACATATATTTTTTTCATAACACTTTTTCCCTCTCCCAGCTGAGAGGTCTTTGTTTTGCAGGTGCTGGTACCATGTAAAATGCACTTGTGCCAGTGCCATATAAAAAGGACTCATGCTGGTGCATGTTTAATGCACTCGTGCCAGTGCCACGTAAAACAGCACCCAACACACTCTGTAAAGTGGTTGGTACTAAGAAGGGAATCCAGCTGTAGAAACCATGTCAAAACAGACAATTGGAGTCTGGACAGCTCTCCAGCTGGCCAGCTTCTGTCAAATCGTCCAACTCATGCCAGCATGGAAAACAGATGTTAAATGATGATGATAAATCATCTTATTAACTTGGTTGATGTTGTAAATTAAGACTTGTTATATTTATTGTCTGAAGTCTGTCCTATTTTAAGCTGCATCCACAATCCAGTGTTGGGTAATTATTATTACATTACTTTACCAACCGGATTAGAAGAGGTCTATTTTTTGGTTGATATGTAAGAAATAAAAGGTAAAAATATAATCCATTATTGCTATTATTCCAATAAACATTCTCCTCAATGACCTATATAGCTTATTGATCTTATATATTGATCTATTTCATTTCAATTCTTTTTTTTTAGCTGTATCATTGACCAATTTTTGTTTCTAGATGCAAGATAACTTTTTTTCAATTTTCAACCTTTTGTGTAATTCTATCAATAGAGTCAACAAACAGGGGTTCTCAAACAACTCTGAAAAGCCATTGTAAATAAGTACCTGTTCACTGCTAATAGCAGCAGTAGCACTTACTTTTTAATTTGTTTCAATGGCTTGATTAGAGGAAAAAGAGTAAGATTTACGGCATAACTCAGTTATCCTCAAACCTGAAATCTTGATCGAATATCTATAACAGAGAGGATTCTGATAAAGACACCAAGCAGCAAGGTAGATCTGTTAAACCAAGCAACATATTGGGTTTGCCACCCGTAAACTCGTACAGTCTAAAGCGGTTCAACACAATTTTCCCTCACTGGGTATGTATCAACTCAAGGTGGTAGTAAAAACTCTTGTTCAAGGTGCCAGACAGTGAGATTGAACCAGGGAGATCTGTAATTACTTAGTGATTCTCTTAACAACGCAGGCTTTCTTGCACCTATTGAGTAAGTATTTCCTAAGTTTGAAAACTTATTTTAAATATTTTCATGAATTTCGTTTGAAGAGAGAAAGGGGTCTGTCAAACTAATCTGCCCTATAAACTGTACAAGAAGTTCCTTACAAGAAGTTCCTTGATTTATTTAAGGATCTTGACATTTTAGGTTAAAAACCCAATTTATAATTGTTATCATAAGTTGGTCAACATGAAACATAAATCTGTGAGCAATGATAATTTGAAGAGAGGTTGAGTAATGATGGAGGGAAAGAGAGAGAGAACAAACATGTAGTGAGTTTCAGAAATATTTACGATGTCTACTAATTAATAGCACAGAGGTGCAGGGTTATTATAGAGGTGGAGAGGGTGGGGTGGATTTAACAACTGGATTTTGGTGTTCATCCGTATGTACGTGATGATAGGGGCAACGAGGTTTTAAAATCAAAGAAACGACTATCCACTTTAAAATAGATCAAAATTAAACGAGAGAAAGAGAGAAGCATAAAGAGTAAATAAAATAAAATAAAATAGAAAATAAAAACTGTTTTAATGTGACATAAGCTGATAAAACTATTTAACTGATCATGTCTTTATTTTATTTTTTAATGAAATCTATACAGAGGCGCGCTTGCAAACGCACACACACAAGCTGGTCTTTGACGTCATGTATGTATGTGTTACTGTGTGTATATGTATATGTTAGTGTATATATGTTACTGTATGTATATGCTGCTGTGTGTAATGTTATTCTATGTATATATATATATATATATATATATCTGGTAATTCAGTTGCGTGAAAAACATTCATTTCAGGTGGATCCTCAAAAGTTTTAATTATCCATCAGCGTTACGTCTTGTTTTTGTTGTTGTTTTTACATGAAAGCTTTAACAAGAAAGCCAACTGTTTACTGGCTGTCGTCATTGAAATCAATTAAATAAAGAAGAGAGAGAGAGAGAGAGAGCGAGAGAGAGAGAAAGAAAGGCAGTTGAAGTAGATAGGATTCAATGTATATATATTTTAATAGTCTCGCTCTCTCCCTCTTTCCCTTTCTTTGTTAACGTCAGCACAGAGAAATTAGTTTCTATTTCTAGTTACTCAAGTAATATGAAATGCACTAAAAAGCCTTTCCCGAGAATTGAACTCTATTTTAGATCTGAGAGCAGCAGGCAAAGAGCGCGTTAAGCATTGCAGGTGCTCCTTTCTCGCAAGATGGCTGCTCCTAACAACGAGAAGAGGAGAAACACAGCGATGGAACCGTCTTCTAACCCGACCACATTGCCACCACCACGAATTGAAGTGTGCGGGCCACCACCTAACAACCAAATATTACTGTCAGAACCACAAGATCAACAACAGGAGGAAATGTGCCAAACAGACCATCTCAACAAACAACTGTTGGAAGCTTTCCTTAAAAGAATAAACGATTCGTCGCGGTTTCGATCCGAGAGTGGCGACCCGGCGTTGAGCGATGATTCCGGGGACCCCCTTACTTCAAGCAACGGATCTAACACAAACACTGCTACCGACACATTCTGATATTTTTATTACTTTTATTATTATTATTATTATTACTATTATTGTTGTTGTTGCTGTGTGCGAAAGAAAGATGTGATATTTTATTATCAATGTTAAATTCATTAATTGTTTGTTTGTTCCCCCCACACACACACTTAAAATGCATTCATCGTTAATCCGTTCTCCTGAATTAATTTCACACCATATTATTTTAGTTATCTTCTTGCTGAGGTGAACTCTAGTTTATCTTCATTAATTTGCTTTACATATATTTGTCTTGATAGACAATAAAAAGAGGGGAAAAGAAAAAAGAATATTTCTTTGAACGAAAGAAAGAATGAATGGGGGAAATCGGTACAGAATCACATCCAAACACACATCTAACGTTTAAACTGTTGCTGAAACACATCAGATCTCTGTTAAATGTTTAATACATTTTTATATCTTAACTAGTGATGCATTGACGGAAATAGTTAAACATATTCTACATTTTTTCACAGATCTTTATATTATTGTTGTTGCCGTTGTTTTATTAAAGATTGTTAACATATGAAGTGGGGAGGGTTGTTTTTGAAAACTAATTAATCTTTTATACCCGCCTCGTTAATAAAATCTTCGAGAAGGAGAAAAAAAACTATATAATACATTCATATATAATACTGTATATATTATATATATATCGATATATATAGTGGGCAGATTCTACTTTCATAATTCTAAGTCTTCTTGTTTGTCTCATATGTTTGTTTGTTTGTGAGGTTTGTTACCAGGAACACATCTTGTCAATCATCTTCACGTTCATAAACATTTCCCTGAACCTAAAAAAAAAACAATCATCCGTCTATCTACCATCAAGGAATGTCAAAACAACTTCACAAGAATCTTAAACTGCGAGTTCTTTCTTGCTCCCCCATCATTTTAAATCATTTCTGTAATATAACATACAAGATCAGAAAGAAAGAAAAACAAAATAAAACCCACATCTGACTAATACAGAAGAAACATAATTACATAAACCATTCATAGAAATAAAATTTAACTTTAATTACACACAAAATTCTCGAAAACCAAAACATTGACAAGGCATTTTTACATTAAAAGATCTCGACATTTTCCCTTCCACTGTTTGTGTTTTCTGTGAATATTGGACGAAATATTTGTATTAATTGCCATCAATGAAGTCCGATATCTTTTAAATTTCTGATGTTTCATTCCTCTCACCTATTATATATATATATATTTTATTTATACATCAAAAGTTTTTCACTTGAAAATAATTAAAGCCATTTATTCACAGTTAATTTCCCTTCCCTCGTTTATATATATCTGTGTTTGTTCCATCATACACAACAGCAAGAAGTCCGTGGAACCAAATAACTGGCAGTTATTTATTATACAACAGACGGAGTTATATAATATTATAATATATATGCGTGTATGAATATAAATATATGTCTGTGTATATAGATATATAATTTACTTCGAATCAACACTGTACGTGGCAAATACTTCGCTTCATTAAAGGTAAGTCATGTAATGAAATGTAGTTGCCGTAAGGGCGGGTATTTTGCTGGTCTTGTTATATATCTTTCAAATATGTATATATATATATATGCATGCATGCGTTATATATACATATATGTATATACATACAAAAATGCACATACGTGTACATGTAAGAAAATTAGTGAAACATGGTATACATACACGTACATTATATATATACACACACACACATATATATATTATACACACATGAAGAAAATCAGTCATGTATAATATATATGTGTATGAATGTGCGTTTATATACGTTAGCCTATAATAATATGCTCTATGTATGCATTAAATCATGCACACAATTATTTGGGATTTATATTCCAGTGCGTTAAATCATTTCTGTACCAAAAATACTTGGAGGAAATAATATTCAATTTACTGCAATATTTTCACGTTTTCTTACCAAATTTCTTACTAACACAACATAATTTGATCCAGCGATTATTTACTACAATATTAACAATTACAACACAAACCCTACCCTTTTTTTTTTATCCTCGCCAAACGAATTTTCATTACAATTGTATTTAATAATAATGGTAGTACTTAAGTTTCTGTGTTGAAATCTAAACAAACGTGAAATAGCTATGCAGAATTAGAGATAATTAATTTTTTTTTTTTTTAAATGTTTCATAGTTCATATAGTTTAATAGTCGCAACATTATATTATTAATTACGTTATGAAAAATGTTATTAATCATATGAGTAACTTAACATGTTTTGTGTAAAAAATGGTCTCTAATTTAGGACCAAAAATTACTAATTTTGAGGGAATGAGGTTGGTTGATACTATCGATCTCAGTAACCTGATAAGCAGAGTTGGCTTCGGCGAGATTCGAACTCAAGACGCAAAATGTCAGAAGAAATAAAGCAGTGTATAGCATATTGATTAACAAGGGTTTTTGATATCGGCAAAGGCTAGCAATTTCGAGAGAGGATTAATCGAACCTAGTACTTTACAGGTATTTTATTATATCGACCCCGCGAGGATAAAAGATAACGTTTATTTCGGTTGGGTTTGAACTCAAAACTTAAAATCCGAAAGAAATGCTCCTTAGCATATAATAATAATAATAGTTTCTGATTTAGGAACAAGGGCAGCAATTTGGAAGGGAGGAGATAAGTGAATATCATCGCCTTCAGTATTTTGCTAGTACTTTATTTTATCAAGTCCGAAAGAATGAAGGGCAAAATTGAACACGGTGGGATTTGAACGCATCGAAAAGAGGAACCGGAAGAAATATCGAATTGCATTTTGATGGATGCGCTATCGATTCTGGATCTTTTTGCCCCTTACAAGTGTTTATTGCTTATTGTTAATATTGTAGTAAATAATCTTCTTCTCTAAGTCGTTAATTCCAATACATTTATATATAACCGTAAACTATGACCCGTGTGTGTTTGGTTTAATTAAAACCGCCACCAAATAAAACTAGATCTTCCTCAGTACAATATTAACTATATTGATTTGTTAGTGTTTAACTACATGTCGACCTTGATCATCAACAGATTTATGACCACAAGTATTTCCACCATGACCAATTTATCTAATATTTACATTAGTTTTATATACCATCTTTTTTTTTTTATATATTAAAGACGTGTTGGGGGTGACATTTAAGTAAAACGTGGCTATTTTTAGCAATCGCTACGACCACTTAAATGCTTCTCTATTGATTTACTTTGATTAGATACAAGACGCATTCTTCATTATAGGACAGAAGCAAAACTAATTTAAATCGGTCCAGTATATATATAAATAAAAGGCAGATATTTTATCGACTCAATTGAGTACAAACTCCAGAATATTTTGTTCATCTCAACAACCCTCACTAACGATCAATATTATCATTTATATATAACATCGCACTTATCGTTTCCACATCTCGTACTTTAAAAACCATCTGCATTGACAACAAAAATCAATTAATAAAATCGAATAAGCACGTACAGTTTAAGGGAGAACCCAAATTGAATTCCAGTATTTTAAAACGACAGTGACCCCCCCACACACACACACCACCACTTTCGCCAGAGAAGAAATAAGTGCGCTCATTCTTGTCTCTCTCTCTCTCTACGGATTTATTAAATCTTCTTAACCTTGTTTTTTAATATAAAGTCAACAACCTACTAAGGCATAGTCAGGCGTCAATAAAAAAAATCTAGTGTAAAGACATGTTTCTTAAACATCTCAAATAAGAGAGTAATAATTTTAAAATTATATTCTGAAAGATATGAACATTAATCCAAAGAGATTATCAATTCTGTTCAATATAATATATCTTCTCTTGTATGTCTGTATCAACGATTAGATTATCAAACACTATAACTATCTCTCCTACGTCCTTTCTACCTGTTGGTATTGCTGATTATTAAAACTTCCCACATCACTAACTGGTTTTCTTTACTGTTTTTTTTCCTAACACATGATACTACATTTCTAAAAAAGCATATTACGTGTGTTAGCTAACCGTAGACTTAAATAATTAATACCAGACAGTTTATGTTTCTCATCAATAAAACCTGGTGTTTTATTCCGTCGTGTACGTTTTCCTACGTCACATTTTAATAACAGAAATAATATATAGATTTATCAAGCCCATATTTTGGCTGCTTAATTTCAAACGAACGAAACTGGCCATTAAAATGCGTTGGTAATTTAATTATTAGCAACGAGAAAGGCAATATTATTTTAAAGTTTGTAACACGTTAACTGGGCTAGATTTTGTAGGTATGTAAATATAAATGAATAGCCTCGCTTTTATGCTTGTAAATTCAAATTGGTTGAGTAATATGATCCCTATGTATGCATTTGTCTATATTGATGTTTTATATGTGTATGTAAGCCTTCGTTGTTGAGTTCCCGAAGAGTTGGGGGGGGGTCGCTAATTTTAATATTTAAATGATTATTTTTCATTTTTCAATTAAGAATTTTAGCTTCGTTAATTGATTTTTAAGGCGCCAATTAACTCGATACCTTACTGTTTCGTTGTGGGTCGACTTAACTTCTTAACCTTTGATAAACTGCCGCTACAAAATACTGGATGTATTCACCTTAAAAATCAATTAACGATGCTAAAATTCTTAACTGAAAAGGAAATAAAATTGGGATAAATAAATGAGCGAAAACCCCAGCTTGATAGGGAACTTAACCAACAACGGAGTTTTAAGTTGACTTTGAATGTAGACCTGTATAATCAAGGATACCCTATAATTCTTTGTATTATATACAACGCATTTTGTTGTTTTAATTACATATCGAGATATGTATGCATGTAATCACGTTAATTAGTTAATTACCTACATGCTGGATTTTCACTGTACAGGTGTAAAAATTCGGCAGTTATCTGCCCCTTACAGAAAGGGAAACGAAATTGCAATTCTTTGGAATATTGGATGGGTTGATCTTTATCTTTGCACCTTAGGTGGTTTTTATCATCAGAAAAATGTATTTTTATATAGTGGAGATTATAAAATCGTACTAAAAATATTCACTTCTGTTATAGCAGAAGCATGTTCGCTCTTTACCTTTAGGTATCCACATTTTGCCTCTTTACTTTTAGTTACCCATTTTGGCTCATCATGTGATGGTCCAATCTATTTAGTTTTATGCGGGTTGTTCACCCCTTAACGTGCGTCCCAACATCAGCTGTTTAAGGGACGATTTTCTCCCTAATTCCTTAGTGAAGTGAGTTTGTTACGAAAGAGTTTTAGAGCTTCGATATGAGAGCAGTTGATTCCTCTTTGCAGCTTCAGCGAGGAGAGATTTGTAGCAGAAATCCTTGACGCTATGCTTCGCGTTTTTCCAACGTTCATCTTCAACTTCAAGAAGCACTTTGAAAAACTGATGCATTTTATTTGATAGATTTATTGATGTTATATTAGTTGCTGTTTTTCACTTTAGCGTCGGAATAAATGTTCCAGTGCAGTCAACTTTAACTTGTCTTCATATTTTCTTATATCAACTCAGAAGATATTGTATCATCAGGGCTTAAACCAGACTGCCTTCATTTGACTACGACTGCTAAACCTCAGTGATTTGATTTTTTTTTCTTTTTGTCGAAGTGCATCTATTAATATTTAACATTTAATATGTCCCAATTCAAGACTTAGTATATTCTTGGAGCCCATATTCTTTATGATTGTGAAAATAATGAGTTTAAGTTCATGTTGCATCATGATAAACGGCCATGGTGTGAGTTCTTTCTATTGTCTTGACAGAATACAGAAAGTCACACAGAACAAGACTACGTTGGTGGTGGGGTCTCAAAATTCAAAGAACCTATGAAGTATTTTTTGTCTTTTAGTGAGGGCCCCGACTAATGTGCTTGCTGACCTCATCCTCTTATAGACCCTCGCTATATCATTCATATGTATCTCAGATTTCTAGGGTTACCGAAATAGTATTTGTTTCATTGACTTTTTAACAGGCATGGGCAACCTTTTTTCAGGAAGCGAGCCATATGAGACATGACTCTTCATCGGGTGGGCCGCACTACAAAAGAAATTCAAGGTACGCCATTCAAAAAGTCCCGCGGGCTGCCGTTTATTCGTGCTTGTTTTACTCCATACCAACCACTACAGATTGTTGGAGAAGGGCTTTGGTTGAAAGATTAGGGATTCGTCCATCCAATAGCCTTTAAGTTTTTCATACAAAACTTAAAACATGTACAAATATAGATTAATGTTGCACTCGACTAATCAAAAAAACAAATAGGCATACCTACACAATTGTTCCTCCCCCCCTCCCGACTTTGCTTCCTCATAACTTTCAGAAAAATTTTCTACGAATACTTTTCAGATGGTGTACATTGCGATTAAATTGGAACTTAATATATATATTAAAAAAATAAAAATAATAGTGGGTGCTCACATACATACTGTCACATATCAATTGTTTTGTTTTCAAAATTTCCAAGTTTCATTTTGTAGATATATATATATATATATATGTGGGACGTGTCAGTATGTAAGTGTGCACCCACATTTTTTTGTTTTTCCACATTAAATTCTGATATCGTAATCAACATCGATCTGAAAGATATTTGTAGAAAATTTCATTTACAAATATCCATTTTCTGAAAATTATGAGGAAAAGGTCATGGGGCACATTTGTGTACTTACGCCAAAACAATGCTCTTAAATTAACAATTATGGGAGTGTGAAATTATTGAAAATATTACACATTTTCTAGTTTCCGTGTTCCATTTGCTGTGAATTTTAAGAGCGACCCACTTGTCACGTTTTAGATTTTGCATACATTAAATTAAAGAGGTGATCTTTCATTTTAGGTATTTAAAATTACAATAATATTCATCGGAGAATATTTATTTTATGTTTTAATTCTAAAAAACATATTAGAAATGTCTTTTTGTGGTTGTTGCGTTGTCTCAAGACAGTCGTGATCGGCTAGTCCCTATAGTATGTCTGTGATCAACTGAACAGAATCCATTTTCCCAGTTAGACCATGTCTATCTCCCATCTGGCTGAGAACCATGTTCACGCCAAAATGCAATGTTGAATAATATTGTGTGCAGCATGACAGACTGGACATATTTCACTCTCTCTACTGCCCAATCTATTCCTGCTGATTCTAGTGGTGGCCACGGTGGACTCGATCAGAAGAACAACAGTTACTGTTCTACACTTGTTGGTCGCGTGAACCCCAGCACAGTGATTGGAGACATGGTGAGGTTATTGATGTTACCGCTATTTCTTTGTTTTTGTCCTTCCCTCGGCTGTGTAGGATATATATATAATTATTTTAAGGACGTTGTTCTAAGGTATTGTATATTTATGGGTGAATTTTCATGTGGTGACAGGCATTGTTGGGGTTGAAATTCGATGTCACAATAAATTATGATCTTCTCATATCCAGGCTCTTTCATTTTTAGTATTTTTATTTCATTTTTGTAGGTAAACTTTAGGTTTGGTCTTCCTATTATGATGTACAATAGTACGATGTTGTGTGTACTTATTGTGGTTTGTTGTGGAGAGATCGAGGTCCCAAACTGGACTAGTATAGTCCATGATGCATCTAATACATTGTTTGCACACCATCATTATTTCTGTTTGTTGCTCAAATATAATACATGTGATTGCCCAAAGTATGTCGGTGCGTGGTTTTTTCTTTCGGATATTCTGTCTGGTGTAGAGGGGTTGTATGTAACTGCCAGTGTGTGTGAGTTTGCTGTTGCTAGTAAGAAGGGCTACAGCGGGTTTTGTAGATGTTATATAAAGTCTGTAGAGAAGACAGTTTCTTTAGGTGATTTAAATAGTTGTGTGGCAGTGTATAGATAATGGTTGTGTGATGTTACCTGTGTATGTTTTGTTGGGATGTGGGAAGTTCATGTAGATCATAGATTGATAAAAACGAGTGAGATGGTAAATCATTGTAATGTCATTCAGAGAAAACAGCAAGTTCAGAAAGTATTGTTTTTGTACATGATTATATAAGTTTGGGAAGGCGGTGTGCTGGCAGAATCATGACCACCCCCGACAAAATGTTTAGGCAGCATTTCTTTCGGCTTTACGTTCTTTCGGGATCGATAAAATGCGTACCAGTTGAGCACTGGAGTCAATGTAATCCACTAACCCCTCCGAATATTTTAGGCCTTGTGCCTATAGTAGAAAGGATAATATAGCCTTGAAGGTCCAACAGGTTGTTCGCTAGCCAGTGTTTTGTGTTGTTTAAGGTGGTGTCGAGTATTTTACTGTATGAGGAGCTTGCTATTGTCAATAATAGTTAGAATATTACGTGTGATTTGGAGAAGTTGGGGTTAGTTATGTCAGGGATTAACCATACTAGAATATATGAGGCTGTACATAGGAGGTGATGGGTCTGTATGATGTTACTTCACTTGGAGGTTTTGTTGGTTTTCAGAAATGTTAACCCACTTCCAATTTCTTTGAACTTTACGATGACGTTACGAGTAGTTGTCTATGCTGGTGAATGCAATGATTCCTTCAGACCTAAGACCTATATGTTTATCTGGCTCTGAAGTTATCGTTTTTGGATTCCCTTGTTGCTTTTGGGGTGTCTAGTAGGAGAGGGGCAAATTCGTGATCTAGGTGGGAGGTATTTCTCGTTTTATGTATGTTTGGGGGGTTTACTTAATTTTTATAGAAAAGACTGTTTATTTGTTGCAGTTGTCATTATATACAGGTTGTGATGTGACCATTGTTGCTGTTGAATGAATTATTTATTAGTTTTGTGGTTTATGTTGAATACAAATATTTGCCGGGTTTTTCCTATTTTCTAAGGTGGTTGTTGTTGTTATTGTTATTATTATGATTTCCTTTATTCTGTTTACTGAGTTTTATTTCAGTTATATGTGGTTTTGGTGTATTATGTCTCTGGTTTTTATGGCTATTTCCTGTGTCTAACCACCATTTACATTCTTATGTCGTCTTCACGAATATACTTATGTCATTTTTTTCTTTTCAGATGTGTCTATAATAATATTGTCGAATGTATTGTAATGTCTACGTTGGTGGTTGTCGTACCGTTGAGCCTTTTTCTTCATAGATCTCATTCCTTTGTAGTTTTTTGAAGTTTGTAAAATTGTTTTAGCTTTTCTTCATTAATGTGCGAGTGTGTTGTGAAGTTAATTAGTCTGAGAAAAGTTGGAGAACCATTTGGCAAATTAGTAGTTAGATAGAATGATCAGAAGGTGAAGCTTGAAGAACAAGCATATGTGTGTTTGTGTGAATTCTTTAGGATATAAAGGGAGTTTGGTTCTGATGTCATTATGTCAGCTCTCTTATTAACTGTGCTATTTGAAAACTAGGAGGTGTTACGTGCATAGATGATGTTTTGTGGAAGTGTTAAAATGTTATCGTTGTTTGTACAGTTGGTGAGGATGGTGGTGTGTATTTATTATATTAACTTACTTAGTATGTTGCTGGGTTTTATTGTGAAAGTTTGTATATATTTGTTGTGTAGAATCATTCTTGATTAGTTTACGAATGTATTTATATATTGAGTGCAATTTTTTGTTATGAGTTCACCCCTCATTGTAAAAGGTCTATCTAGTCTGATTTGAGTATAATTTGGAATGGTGACGCTTCTGCAAATTAAAATGTTTCCTCAATTATTATTTATATTAACAGTCCTCAGTGTTTATAATTAGTTTTGTTAATTTTTTTTTTTTTATATTTGCTTAATTTCCATAAACCACAAGTAATTGTTCCTGCTGATGTGAACAAATAAAACAAAAGTAAAATAAATCTAGTCAGGAGATGGGGCACAGTGCTCATAAGAATTACAGGGTGAGGTGGGGGGTAGATTCCCATACTAATGAAATTGGTGTGGCTAATCTACAGCCTGAACATCTGCAGAGAAAACATGGATGTAGAGGGGAAACAAAGGGGTGGGGAGCTGAATTAAACTCTGCTAAAAGACAGCAAGATAAGACAGTCATTGGTTTTTAAATGGTGGAATTTCACGGAAGCTTAATCATCATCATCATCATCGTTTAACGTCCGTTTTCCATGCTGGCATGGGTTGGACGGTTTGACAGGAGCTGTCCAGACTCCAATTGTCTGTTTTGGCATGGTTTCTATGGCTGGATGTCCTTCCTAGCACCAAACATTTTACAGAGTGTGCAGCTCCCTATGTGCCACCAGCACAAGTGCATTCTACATGACACCAGCACCTATGAGACAAAGCCCTCTCCGTTGGGTAAGGGAGTGGGAGCATGGCCATAAAGGATGTATAGATGGCTGTGGTTTTACTTAGCTTGATGGGTTTTTTTCCTCAAGTACAGTAAATCGCCACAAGTCCTGGACCCTTATCACTGATAATTCTTTCTACTATAGGCACAAGGACAGAAATTTTGTGGGAGGGGTCTAGTCATTTACATTGACCCTCCAGTGCTCAACTGGTACTTATTTCATTGGCATCAAAAGAAAGGCAAAGTTGACCTTACCGGAATTTGTACTCTGAAAATAAAGAGACGAAATACTACTCAACATTTTGTCTGACATACTAAAGATTCCGCCTTAATAATAATAATAATAATAATAATAATAATGGTTTTAAATTTTGGCACAAGGATAGCCATTTCGGAGGAGGGGTTTAGTCGATTATATCAACCCCAATGTTAAACTGATACTTATCCTGGAAGGATGAAAGGCAAAGTCGACCCCGGCGGAATTTGAACTCAGAATGTTAAGTCAGAAGAAATACTGCGAAGCATTTTGCCCGGCGTGCTAACGATTCTGCCAGCTCGCCGCCTTAATAATAATAATAATCCCTTCTATACTGGGCACAAAGTCCTGAAATTTTCGGGGATGGGGATAGTCAATTCAATCGACCCCAGTATTAAACTGATACTTATTTTATCGACCCCGAAAGGATGAAAGGCAAAGTCGACCCCAGCGGCATTTGAACTCAGAATATAAGTCGGAAGAATTGCCACTAAGCATTTCTCCCAGCGCAGTAACGACTCTGCCAGCTCGCCGCCTTAATAATAATAATCCTTTCTATACTGGGAACGAAGGCCTGAAATTTTTGTGGGGAGGGGAGTAGTCGATTTTATCGACCCCAGTTCGTAACTGGTACTCACTTTATCGA
>JAOPUL010001697.1:33624608-33636024 GCA_027564515.1 Octopus rubescens
ATCGACTACTCCCCTCCCCCAAAATTTCGGGCCTTCGTGCCCAGTATAGAAAGGATTATTATTATTATTATTAAGGCGGCGAGCTGGCAGAATCGTTAGCACGCCGGGAGAAATGCTTAGCAGTATTTCTTCCGACTTTATGTTCTGAGTTCAAATGCTGCCGGGGTCGACTTTGCCTTTCATCCTTTCAGGGTTGATGAAATAAGTACCAGTTGAGTACTGGGGTCGAGTGAATTGACTATACCCATCCCCGAAAATTTCAGGCCTTTGTGCCCAGTATAGAAAGGATTATTATTATTACTATTGAAGGTGGCGAGCTGGCAGAATCGTTAGCACACCAGGCAAGATGCTCAGTGGCATTTCATCTGTCTTTACATTCTAAGTTCAGTTTCTGCTAAGGTCGACTTTGCCTTTCATCCTTTCGGGGGTCGATAAAATAAGTACCAGTTGAGTACTGGGGTCGATGTAATTGAATAGCCCTACCCGCCCACTCTCACATTTCAGGCCTAGTGCCTATAGTAGAAAAGGATTATTATTATTAAGGTGGCGAGCTGGCAGAATCGTTAGCACACCGGGTAAAATGCTTAGCGGCATTTCGGCCATCGCTACGTTCTGAGGTCAACTTTGCCTTTCATCCTTTCGAGGTCGATAAAATAAGTACCAGTTGAGTACTGGGGGTCGATGTAATCGACTTACTCCCTCCCCCAAAATGGTTGGCCTTGTGCCTAAATCAGAAACCATTATTATTATTATTATTGTTAAATGTCTTCTATGATTCTGTCTAATGAGTTTTGTGTGTGTTGGTATGTGTGTTGGTATGTGTGTGTTGGTATGTGTGTGTGTTGGAATGTGTGTGTGTGTGTGTGAGAATTGTGAGTTTAAGTGTATCAGTGTACTGGTATGTATGTGAGAGCATGTGTATATGTGCAGTGGCATTGTTGGATGTAGAGAATTAGGAGATAATGACTACAAAGCAGTCGTGTCTTAGAATGTTCTCAACATCAATTGTTATATGTAGGTTAATACCATAGAAAGACAATGTACAAGATTGTGTGTGTGTGTGTGTAATGTAAAAGGAAAACACAATAAAATCTACTAATAATTGTTGATCTAGATATTCTTTAACCCTTTCTCTGCCATATTTGACTTTAGTCGACAAAAAAACTTTGTTCGAGTCAAGTTAGGTTGTTGATTGCCATTTTTATAACAACTGGCGTTGAGTAACTCGGGTGGGCTTTTTGAGAACTAACAGATGTCAGTGCTGTGAGTTGGCGAGTTTTTCGAACTTTGTTGTTGACAGAAAATTGACTTAGCGATAGCGGGTGGTGAAATGGTTAAAATCATATGTAAGCAAAATGTGAGAAAAAACTTTTTTAATTTTTTTCATTTAAATATTTTACTTAGTTTGTAGAAGAGGTCAGTTATCACTGGTTATTCATTTATTGGCCCCAGGAGGATGACTGGCAAAATTGACCTTGGCAGAATTTGAACTTTGGTTGGAGAAATATTGCTGGGAGAAATATTGGTTCCAAATTTTGGCACAAGGCCAGCAATTTTGAGGGACGTGGTAAGTCGATTACATCAACTCCAGTGCTCAACTGGTACTTATTTTATCGACCCTGAAAGGATGAAAGATAAAGTTGACTGTGGCAGAATTTGAACTCAGAACATAAAAACAGATGAAATGCTGACTGTGCTAACAATTCTGCCAGCTCACCGACTTAGCAGAGACAAATATTACAACCATTCTATTTAATTTTTAATTCTCTTTGTTTCCTCCCACTGAGATTGTCTTCCTTTCCCATCTGGAATTGGCCTCAATTGCCACCAAGCGATTGTTCTACCTTCTCTTGAAGCAGTTAATTTCAATAAATTAATTTATCTTGTATGTTATTTAATATACTCTTATTCATCTTAGTTGTTCAATACGTGTCACTGTCCACCAATACATGTCACTGTCCACTCAGCTGTTTTTCTTAGTTCGTTTTTATTTCATTAATACAAATCACTTAGACCATAAATGTGTTCTAACCTTTTTCATACATGTCCAGGTCTGTTGTTCTGCTAGAAATAGGTGGGACAATTGTTGTGCTGACGATGCCTACTGAGGTAGAAACAAATACCCATAGCTGTCTTCTTGTCTTCCAACAATCAGATTATCTTTTCCTTAATGGCATGTCAGTTTTGGAGAATTTTTGATTTTTGAGATTATCTCCCTTTTTCATATGGAATTGGTACAAATTGCCATCAAGTAAATTGTTCTACCTCTTCTGGAAGCTAAGATTATTTCAATAAATCTATAAGTATGATATTTAATCATTCTCTGCCACATTGATCATCACCAGTTGCCTGTTTTTGCTGCTGACCATGAAGCCTGGCATCTCACTTTCTAGGCACCTGCAGGACCATCCTTGCAAACAAGAGAAAATGAAAGAAAAGCAAGAACACTACTATCTGCCCAGATCAGTCTACTTTGCCATGCTTGTTTGTCCTAAATCGGACTTGTTAGGCATCGGCAAGCTTACAACAGACCTTAACATCTCCCTTTGTAAATCTTCTCTTGCAAAACCAAGTCGTCACCATCATTCTCTATATGTGATTGGCCACTCTGGGTTATATAGATAGATAGATATTTATTTTATGTACAAAACAGTGTAAATCAGAGTGAAATCATCATTCATTTTCCATGCTGACATGGATTTTAATATATTCAAATATTACAGAGCCTAGCTGTTAGTGCTAAGAATGTAAACACATTCTTTCTATATAATTAATAAAGACAGAAGTCTCTTGACAGACTGTTTCATAGTTTGGTGACCACTCCTCTGAGAAGACTTATCCAGTTTCCTTCCCCAATCAATAGCATAGAATCTTCAGCTGCTTATAAAGCAGACATAAATTTGTTTAGCACCATGGTGGATAGCCTAATTTACATATTTATGCTTTTGACAGCTCATTAGTTAAACAATTTCTAATTTATGCACAACATACTATTAATCAGAACTGAGTGTCACTGGGTGAAACAAAAATTAGAGTAGATGAGATGCACAAAACCAAACTACATCTCATCTACTCTAATTCTTGTTTCTAATTAATTGGGTTTATAACTCTTTTCATAAACTTTCATACCCTGGTCCAGCAATTTGATACCTCTGTAATTACATCTATCTAAGGTATCTCCTTTACCCTTCTAACAGTTGACTATGATGCTGCTACACTCATTGAGGATGATACCTTCCTGGATAACCTGATTATCTATATGGGTGACTAGACTGAATCTGCCACTTCATATCGGTTTGTGTCTCTGGGTTCGTCTAGCCCTGAGTCTGAAGTCACTAACCTATTCTGAGTTGTACAGTCTTCGCCCAGGAAGAACTTTGCATTCACAAGCATCTGCCTATTACTGTTTCTGGTGAGAATGTAGTCATTCTGGCTTCTGTGCCCACCAGATTGATAGGTGATCAGATGGCTGACAGGTTTCCTGAAGTTAGTATTGAAGATTAGCAAGTCATTTGCATCACAGAACTCCAACAGACTTGTTCCCTCTTCATTTCTAGTACCACAGCTGTAACCTCCATGCATAAAATCTATTGGATGGCTGCTCAACATGACCATTGAAATCACAAGCCATGATAATAATGTCTTTTGTTATCAAGGTAGTCTACAAGAGAGTCATAGAAACGGTCTTTCTGTTCATCTGCCAGTCCAGCATGTGGAGAATATACAGAGATAGTGTGTGTGTGTGTGTGCGTTCCAGCTCCACCTGATCACTCCCACCCTTCATTATTAAACATGGGTTGTCTTGTAACTCCTCTACAACAAAAAACATGTTTGCTCTGGTTCCTTCTCTCACACCTTAACCCCTCATCTCTGAGCATAAAGATGCCCCATTCAGGGTTCAGTCTTGCAAGCTGCATAGTGACCTCACTAGTGCTGGTGCCATAAAAAAAGCACCCAGTACACTCTGTAGTGTAGTTGTGCATTATAAAAGGCATCCAGCTATAGAAACCTTGCGAAAAGAGATCATAAAGCACAAATGCAGTCCTTGGACCCTTCAAAACCTGTCAAACTATCCAACCCATGCCAACATGGAACATGGATGTTTACTGATGATGATGATGATATATCAATAAGTTCAACATAGGTGTTTTGCCTCCATTTGAGAATATACATACATATTCATACATGCATGTATGCATATGTGCATCTATCTATCTATCTGTCTCTGTCTGCCTTTCTCTCACTCTCTCTCTCTCTCTCTCTCTCTCTCTTATATATATATATATATAAATAATATTTCTATCTATCTATCCACCCATCTGTCTGTCTGTCTGCATGTCATAAAAAGCAGCTAAAAGGGTTGGTACCTGATAAGAGACTGACTTTGAAAATCCTACCTAAGCCATCACAGCTTAGAAAACATAAAAACGATGACAACAACAACAACGATGACAACCCTTCTTTTGTCATTTTGAAAAGTGTCTCCGCTTCATAAATAAAATGACACAGTTTCAGCAAGAGAATCAAAATTAGAACACATCTTCAAAACTCAATGGAAGCTAAACATTCTTCTTTACTGCTGTGAGCCACACACAAAGAAAGAGACAGACAGACAGACAGATACACACACACACAAACACACACACACACACACACACACACCATACACACACACACCATACACACACACACACACAGACCCTTTATTGACTGTAAATATTGTAACATTCCATTGCAGAGCAACAAACAGTGGGAAGTCGTCTTTGACAAAGAAACTTGCAGAATATTTTCCTAATTCAACCAGTTTCTGTCAAGATGATTATTTTAAAGTGAGTCAATTATTTTATTATTTATTTTTATTGCTTTTCTTTCTATGTTTTATTTTATTTTATTCTATTTTTTGCTATTGTTTCTGTCTTTATTCAGTGTTGCTGTGAAATAAGCACCAAAAGTACTTTATTCTTAGACCTGGGTAACACATTAAAGTTCATTTGATGGGGAGACCCCAGTTCAGGAATACAGGAATTTTGAAGAGTATGGAGTTAACCCCTAGTCACCGGGGTTAACTCCATACTCTTCTGATCTGGCCCAAGGTGGTAGTTCCTGTCAAAGGTCCCAATTATGGGTCAAATGATAGATGGTCCTGTGGCTAAGACATACAGAACTCAAAGAAGGGTTGGCCCCCTAGAAATGTGTCACATGGGCCAATCAATGTGCAGATATGTCTTGATGTCATGTGAACCAATATCCCTGTTTATGGGTCAAATAGTTCCCATGCCTCAAGGGTAAGCGCAAGAGAGTAGGAGACTAGCAGAATAAACTGTAAATAAACCAGCAAAAGTCAATGGGATTTTTTCCAAGAAACATCATGGGCCATGCAGTTAAGAATCTTGCTTTACAACCATTTGCTTTCAGGTTCAATCTCACTGAGCAGCACCTTGGGCAAATGTCTTCTAATTTAGTTAAACAGACAGTTGATCGAATATTACCAAATGGGCAGTTGATCGAATTTAGCCAAGGGACAGCTGATCGAATTTAAGCCAACGTATAATTGATCGAATTTAGCCAATTGGACAGTTGACTGAATTTAGCCAAATGATCGAATTTAGCCAAGTGGACAATTGATCGAATTTAGACCAAATGTACAGTTGTTCAAATTTAGGCCAGCAGACAGTTGATCGAATTTAGCCAAAAGCACAGTTGTTCGAATTTAGGCCACATATATTTATATCATACACCATGGTATACATAATATATATATATATATATATAATCTTATGTGTTCAGTTAGATGTATGACTCCTACTTTATGAGTCAAGTGCCACGTTGCTCATCATTATCCAGTTATTGTCCAGTATTATGGTTAATCTACCACTGTGATAGCAATGTTACTAGTTATCATATACAAAACATATGAAGGAGAATATTAAGATAAAATCAATATAAATATTTAGTTCCTCCATCATATGTTTAAGCATTCTAGTTATTTGGAACTCATCATTGGATATTCCCAATGCATTTGGATGTCTAACCACAAGGGATCATCAGGGGAATATTCTATTGCATATTCTGTTACAGAGATCAGTGAAGGTGTGTGATTAGTGGTAAGGGTATTTGGCTCACGATCATAAGGTCGTAAGTTCGATTCCCTGGCTGCACGTTGTGTCCTTGAGCAAGACACTCTATTTCACGTCGTTCCAGTCCACTCAGCTGGCAAAAATGAGTTTGTACCTATAATTCAAAAGGGCCAACTTTGTCACATTCTGTGTCACACTGAATCTCCCTGAGAACTACGTTAAGGGTACACATGCCTGTGGAGTACTCAGCCACTCGCATGTTAATTTCATGAGCAGGCAGTTCCGTTGATTGGATCAACAGGAACACTCATTGTCGTAACCGATGGAGTGCCTCCTTTACAGAGATCTAATGTTAGACCTCAATATACATATGCTTAAAAAAAAGTGCTAGTCGAGTAAAGTGCATAATAATATATATATATATATATATATAGTCACACACACACACACACACACACACACACACACACACACGCCACATCATGTATATCAGTGGCTTTCAACCATTTTTTGCTTCTGGACTCCTTTGATTCCTATTTTACTCTACTGGACCTCCATAGCTATTCAATGTTTAAAAAACATCCTATACTTAAATATTATTAGGAATTGGATAAAAAAAATTGTTAAAATATTTTCTGTCTAATTAGAAGTATAACCAAATTAATGCAAATCATTTTTAATAACAAAATCTTATATGGACCCCAGTTGAGAACCACGGATGTATACAAATGTGCCACTCCACTGTTGGTGTAATAGTGTGACACACTTCACACCCGGTATGTCAGTGTCTCACACACACACACACACACACACACACACACACACATGCCTTCCTATGTCTATTAAAGTATCACACTACAGTTAATATATCAATGATACACATCACACCAGATATAGTCAATATCACACCAAATAAGGAAAGGTAACATGTATGTATTTAGTGTTCAAACATCACAGCTGCTACCCTGTCATTGTAATACCCTGATTGGGGTACTTATTGATCTTTATAGAACTGTAATAGGGTACTTTGATAAGTTTACTAAATGTATTTCTTAATACATCTACTAGTATTAACATCATTCATTAATCTGTGTGTGTGTGTGTGTGTGTGACTGAGTGTTTATATGGGGCAGAGTGTATACGTGTGTGTGTGTGTGTGTGTGTGTATCTGTGTAAGTGATTGTGTATATGGGGGGGAGGGTATATATACATGTGTGTGAGTATGTGTTACTATGAGGGTAAGTGGATGTGAGTGAATGTGTTTGTGTCTTTATGTGTATGCTTGTGTGTGTGTGTGTGTGAGAAAACAGTCCAACATCTACGCAAAGCACCATCATCATCATCATCCTTTAACGTCTCTTTTTCCATGCAGGCATGGGTTAGACAATATCTATTACATTAGACAATATCTATTACATTAGACAATATCTATTACATATCTATTACATTCACAGACCCACCACAGGGGAACTCATGACCCAAAAGTTTAATTCTAAACTCTTCAAAGTAAGAAAACGTACAACAAATGGATAGATTCCTCTCTCTCTCACACACCACACACACACACACACACAAGAACCAAACAAATTGCATGATGTTATGTAAAACAAGATATTGGCAGGTAGCAAAACGTTAGTGTTGTGGGTAGAAGATGTGTGAAGGGTGGGAGAAAGATATAAACAAGCTTCATCAAATGTGGAATGTTAGGGTTACACAAATGACAGAGAAGAAATGAGCTGAGAAAAAACTGGGTCTGTTTGTTCATTCGTTTTTATGTCGGCATGGGTTAGATGAATACATATTATCAAAGAATAGTTTTACAGCTGGACACCCTTCCTGTTATTAGCTCTTACCTGTTTCTCAAGGGATCTCTTATTTCACATGTCTTTGAAGGTGCAAAGTGAGCACAAGTCTAAACAAGCACATACACACACACACACACACACACACACACACACACACACACACACACACACCTATCTGTCTATCTCTATTTATATGTATGTATATAAATGTATGTGTGTGTGGGGGTATATATATATGTATGTATATAGGCATGTATATGTATATATAGGCATGTATATGTATGTGTATATATATGTATGTATGTATGTATGTATGTATGTAGTTAAGATGGAAGAATAAGAAATCTCTTGTCAAGCATTTACATTTCATTTATTTAAAACCGACAAGTTGTTTCAATTTGACCAAAAGGAATGGATTAAAGTAACAGCAATCCATATTCAAATAAATGGGCAAATCTTATCAAGGAAAAATGTAATATTAAGTTATATCAATACAGCATCACTATAAATAATAATAATAATATTATGAGGTGAGTTTCTATCCTCCTTGTAAGACATAAAAGTAGTATTGAGTTACATTAATGCATTATTAATATAAATAATAATATAAGGAGAGCATATACTCTCAACTCATCATGTAACTTTATTATGCTATAGTATTAATTGCTTTAAGTAATTTTTCAGCATATTTTCAACTGTTATTATTCTATAATATTCTATAATATTATTCTATAATATTATTCTATAATATTCTCCCTCACTATATTATATATATATATACATATATATAAATCACTCAGTAGTTCACATATCCAAAAAAGAAGCACACTCTAAAACATTAGAATAGTAATATTTAGAATGTTGTTTGTTATAGTTGGTCAGAGAGTGACCATTGGTTTTGCACCTATAAAGCACTGTATAGGAAACTCGTCAAACTCAAATGGCCAGAGGTACATAACCTCTCTATGATTGGAGGAAGGAAAATATTATGGTCAATTAATTCTGTAAACTGAAACATTTCGGAACAAAACTCTACTGGCAAAGCTTTGGGCAAGGCTAAGTTATCCTCCTTAGACTGGTTTCAGTTATGTCTATGATGGGCCTGTCAAAGATGTCGAAAGCAAATGGGGAATTTTATGCTTCCAACTCGAATTTCCTCCGAAGGTGTAGTGTATGAGGCTGAGGTAGTGACTGGCACTGGTGATTGCAGTAGCAGCATTGGCAGCAACAGCAGCAATGACACCAACAACACATCCACCGATAAACAACAACAGCGACATCGAATGTAATAATGACGGTGGCACTTACACCAGCAGCATGTCAAGCAGCTATGACATCCACAATGCATCCAGCAGTGGCAGCAACAGTGACCTAGTTGGCAGCTTCTGTGGCACCAGGATTGCACCCAGCAATAGCAGCAACAATGGCAGTGATACCAGTAGCAACAGCAACTGCAACACCAGAAACAGACGTGGCAGTGACAGCAGCATCAGCAGGAACAACCACAGCAGTAACACCACTATCACAAGAGCACAGACATAAAAATATGTTGGATCTACAAGCGTCCTGTTCAAACATTGTCTGAGCAACCACAGGTCCTCATTTAGGATACCAGAGAGGCGCAACATCACGTCCCTGACTAGGTACTTATGGCGTTTAAAGAGGGTTTATGCCATACATAATTAAATGAAGGCTCCTAGAACAACTGGGACCATACCTCAATGGGAGCAAACAATGTAAGCTTTGCTTGGCTGAAAGAGCAAGAATCCTGAAAAACTCACTTGACCTAGAGACCTTTTTAAATTCCAAAAAAAGAGATGTTTAGTCAGTGTCCTCATCAGAGGAAATTCATGTTGAAAGCATGGAATTCCCCATTTGCCAACTAGGTAAATCCTACCAGGCTTGGAAATTTTGGCAGGCCCATCAGAGACATAATTAATACCAGTCTAAGGAGGATAACTGCATCTCACCCAAGGCTTTCTCAGTAGAGTTTCGTCCTGGAATTTTTTTGTTTACAAAATTAACTGACCATGATGTTTTCTTCCCTCTAGTTCTATAGAGGTTATATGACTCCAGCCATTTGAGTCTGATGATTCGTCTATACAGCTAAGTGCTTTATAGATGTGAAACCAATGGTCATTTTCTGACCAGCCATAACAAACAACCTAATATATATATATATATATCGATGCTGGATTGGGAACTCGCTTCCCGTACAACATAACAGAGACAATTGAGAATCGTATTTTGCCTCGTACAACTCGCTTCCCAAACAAACATAACAGGTACAATTGAAAATCGTATTTTGCCTTGTACAACTCGCTTCCCGAACAAACATAACAGAGACAATTGAGAATCGTATTTTGTCTCGTACAGGTCGCTTCCTGAACAAACATAACAGATACATTGAGAAACGTATTTTGCCTCATAAAGCTCGCTTCCTGAACAAACACAACAGATACATTGAGAATCGTATTTTGCCTCGTACAACTTGCTTCCTGAATAAATATAACAGAGACAATTGAGAATTGTATTTTGCCTTGTACAACTCGCTTCCCGAACAATCGTGGCAGGGGCAATTGAAAATCATATCTTTCCCCATATAACTCTCTTCCTGAACAAATATAACTGAGACATTTGAGAATCGTATTTTGCCTCGTACAACATATATATATATTATATTTATATGCATATATTTATATCACCATTGAAAAGTTCGTGGGCCATGCTGAGTCCTGTTGCAAAGATGCAGCCGAGTCCAACATCGACAATGTCTTGCTGCTTGAGGCGGCAGCATTGGCAAACTCTCTTGCTGAGATGCCCGCATCGAGAGCTTTCAGGTCGAAAAGTTCGAGTGCCGCGCTGAATCCTGTGAAAAGTTCGAGGGCCACGCTGAATCCTGTGGCAAGGATGCAGCCAAGTCCAGCATCGGCAATGTCGTGCTGCTTGAGGCGGTAGCATCGGCAAAGTCTCTTGCTTGGGACGGCTGCATTGAGTGCTTTCAGGCACTAAGAGACAGCCACATCGAGAGTGCAGTTGCTTAGAGGAGACCACATTGAGAGTCCTGATGCTAAGAGGTGGCCGCATCGAGAATTTATGGATATGTCTTGTTGCTTGAGGCGGCAGCATCGACAATGTCTTGCTGCTGAGGCAGCAGCATCGACAATGTCTTGCTGCTGAGGCAGCAGCATCGACAATGTCTTGATGCTGAGGCGGCAGCACGACAATGTCTTGTTGCTGAGGCGGCAGCACGACAATGTCTTGTTGCTTGGTGCAGCAGCACTGGCAATGTCTTGCTGCTTGAGACGGCAGCATCGGCAATGCCTTGTTGCTTGAGGTGGCAGGCGGCATCGAGAGTTCAGTTGTTAAAAGGCATTCCAGGCCAACAGCAAGGACTCTCTGGCAACCCAAAATGCCAGGCAGAGGCAAAGTACGATTCTCAATTGTCTCTCTTATGTTTGTACGGGAAGCAATTTGTATGAGGCCAAATATGATTCTCAGGAGGCAAGTTGTATGAGGTGAAATACGACTGTC
>JAOPUL010001697.1:33677909-33689504 GCA_027564515.1 Octopus rubescens
CCCAGTTCGTAACTGGTACTCACTTTATCGACCCCGTAAGGATGAAAGGCAAAGTCGACCCCGGCGGCATTTGAACTTAGAACGTAAAGTCGGAGGAATTGCCGCTAAGCATTTTTCCCGGCGTGCTAACGATTTTGCCAGCTCGCTGCCTTCAGTAATAATAATATTCCATTCTATACTGGGCACGAAGGCCTGGAATTTGGGGGGAGGGGAGTAGTCGATGTTATCGATCCCAGTACTGAACTGGTACTCATTTTAACGAAGCCGAAAGGATGAAAGGTAAAGTCGACCCCGGCGGCATTTGAACTCAGAACGTAAAGTTGGAAGAATTGCCGCTAAGCATTGCTCCAGGCACGGTAACGACTCTGCCAGCTCGCCAATAGCAATAATAATATTAAGAATATTTTCACTAGAAAAGCCACAGAACAGAAAAACCTTCTGAAAATTGTCCATATTTAGAGCAACTACATTAGGATGAGCAAGAACCAGGACAAATTCGCCAAAGTGACACTGAAAAGGGGCAAAAAGGCAAATTAATCAGCACTGAAAACACTGTACTCGATTTAGACACAGAATCCAGAGAATTTGACCACAATCGCCCGAAAAAATATCTAGGAATGGAGGAAACAGCTAAAATATAACAACCAGAAATGAAGGCGAAAATTAGGAGAGAATATTACAGAATATTAAACACGGAATTTAGGGCGAAAAATAAGATATTAGGGATAATCACGCTAGCCATACCAGTCATGAATTAAAGTTTTAATATAATAAACTGGAGATAAGTGAATTGAGAAACTTACAAAACCCAGAAAACTATTAACAGCATACTGAAGTCACCACCCCAAAGCAGATATCGGGAAAATATATCTACCCCATTCAGAAAGGGGACCGAGGCTTCCCACAGATAGAGAACTACTATAAAATAACAACAGTAGGACATTAAGAGTACACAGAAACAAATAGTGGAAGACAACTACACGTAATAATGCAACACGAAAAGAAAGAAAACGTTTTTTTCTATACAGAAGGAATTGACAAAACACAAAATAGAAGCAAATTACATTTATGCACTGATCTCAGGTGACAATATAGCAGAAATGGTCGTCAAAGAGAAATAAGAGAACATGAAAAAAGAACTACAAATCATATTAAAGAATAAATGGAGATAAACAAATCACTCCCTGGTCAATAGCTTGCAATGCTCGACAGAGAAGAAGTGAGCCTAAGTAAAAGCCAACAATGGCTCAAAAGCTCTGTAGTAAGGGCTATAACGGAAGGACTTATTGTTGCTGAACAAGATCAATGCTTCAACATAATCATTATAGCAGGATAATGAAAACAGGCCTAACACCAAATGCAGAGTTTGCGACGAACACAATGAGAGACTTGACCACATCATCTCTGTCTGCCCGGTCGTACCCAGATCTGAATATATAGACTTACATGACCGAGTAAGCAGTTCTATCCACTGTAAAATATGCCAATATTACATCATATAAACTCACAAGAAATGTTATATATTAGTATGAAACAATGTACATGACAACGATCAGTCCACAATCATCTGGGATATGCTTGTCCAAACAGACAAAGAAATAAAAGCCAATCGCCTAGACATAATAATTTAGGATTGGAAAAAAACCCAGCTGTCTACTGATAGACATTGCAGTCCCTTCTTGTCAAAACAAAAGAGGAGAAATTGTTGAAATACAAAGATCTTGAAATTGAAGTATTCAAGATGTAGGACATGAAGGTGAAATCAATATCAGTAATAATAAGAGCACTGGTGTATGATAAAAAAGAAAACACATGAAAATATATGTAGTAGCTCTACATGGACACCAAAAATACACACTATCCAAAAAGATAGCCCTGCTGGGAACAGACTACATCCTACGCAAGATACTATTCATTCAATAAAACAAACCAAACAAAACAATCGGCAAACACAGGACACATGCTATACTGTAAATATCTGACAAATTAAACAACCCCCACGGCATATAACCTACATGGCGTATACCCAACAGATGAAGACAACTCGCAATACACACACAACACACAATATAAACACTAATACAAAAGAAATGCTGCGACCAGAACCCATAACAAAAACAAACTGACTCGATACCATACCGGGAAGTATTTTGCACACCCCAGCAACACGTAGGTGTAGCAGGCGATGCAGTAGAAATTTGGTTAAAAGTACCAAATGGTGAATAATAACACTAATGAGAATGAAAACGGTAAATGCTGTGCCTATAATATTAGGTACATTGTGAACTGTAAGCAAAGATATAGACAAATGGTTGAAGGAAATTGGAATACAGTGTCCCGTGGAACACCTGCAGAAAGCTTGACTCTTAGGACAGGAAAGACTGTCAGGCGGGTTCTAAGCACTTGAAAGCTTACGGAAATCATGTAGATGCCTAAGGTTACAGGTAGTAGCCCGCTACACACAAAATCTTACCAGGAATAAGATCGAACCTGTGTCAACCCAACAACAACAACAACAACAACAACAACAACAACAACAAGAATATCACACCAACAAAAACCCGATGGTTAAGGAAAAAATACAACATGAAAACCATACTTGACATTGATATCTCCATAGAAACTATCACGCAAAAGGTATGTGCTAAAGCTGCCCGCATAGCAAGGTATGAAAAGCGCCTTAGATTCCTCAAGGACAACAACATGTTCAAAAATAATCCAAAGTATTTTTACAGGAAGATAGGGAAAATAACAAGTTGCAGTAAAGACGGTGCCATCAAAAGAAGAAGTGCAGGTAATTTTGGAATAAAATTTGGGCAGAAGAAAAAAATACACAATAAAATGGATTGATAAAATGGATTGATAACATATCTACTGATTTAGAAGAGAAACGTGGGAGGGTATCAAGGTAGTGGATGTAAGATCTGCAGTCGGGAAGTGAAGCAAATTTAAGTCTCTAGGAAAGGATAAAATCCCTAACTTCTTGCTGAGTGCCTTCCCTGAGAGCCATGAATTGCAAACAAAATGTTAAAATGATGTTCTGCAACAACCTAGTACGATTCCTTTTTGAAGAAACAAATACTCCAAGAAATTATAGACCCATAACCTGTTTGTATAAACAATGTATAACATACTAACATCTCTCTTGGCTGAATAGACCTACAAATGTCTAATAGAAAGTGGCGTCTTCCCTAATGAGCAAAAAGGATGTAAACGTGGGTCGATAAGATGATCTTGGAAGACTGTCACAAATAACAAAATAGCTTGTCGCTAGGCTGGATAGACTATAGAAAATATTGTAATAGTCTAGTACATAGTTGGATTAAGAAATGCCTGGAAATCTACAAAATAGCACCTAATGTGCGAAACTTTTTGTCTGTGAGTATTAGATCATGGAGGACCACACTGACTTTGAAAAGTGACGATGAATCTCTAAACGCTGGAAATCTAAGCATTTCATGTGGCATTTTCGAGGGTGACTCTCTGTCACCACTCCTCTTTTGTCTACCCTTAATACCACTCTCGAAATTGCTCAATGATGAACAATATGGCTATAACATATTTGATAAAAATTTAAATCACCTATATAATCACCTATTTTAAAACTCTTTGCAGAAAAATGACCAACCACTACACGGTTTACTAGCAATTGTTAAAGAATTCAGTGATGACATCAGAATGCAATTTACCCTCGATAAATTTGCAAAAGCTACATTTATCAAAGTAAAAATTATAGAAACACCCACCCAACGTTAATCTAGACGAACAGAATGACATAAAGGAGTTAGAACCAATAGAGAGCTACCTGCCAAGAAAAGACGATAGTCGTGAACATCTACAAATGGAAATAGCAATGAAGACTCTCACAATTGGCCTAAACAATTTGGCTACTTGATAAACTCTTACCACTGGGTGTTATAGCAGGAAAACAAGAAAATATCATACTCAGTAACAAAAGAGCCAAAGAAATATCTAAATGTATTCGAAATACGACAAATCCCAGAAGTAGACATACTGGAAAAAAGTGCAGAAAATCTAAGTGCATGAAAACCCGTACTAAAACTGCTGCATTAGTTATTCTTGCTGCTAAATGGCAAGAAAAACCTCTCAATGGCAAATACCCAAGGAGAGCTAATGATGCCGATGTTGACAAAGCCCTTATCCATCAATGGTTAGTGACGTCTGGCTTAAAATCAGAGACATAAGGGTTCATCTTAGCAGCCCAAGAACAATGTTTACCTACAAGGAACTACCAGGCCAACATGTTAACGAACGGCAGTAGCCCAACATGTCGTGTATATAAACAAGGACATGCAGCCATCGAACATGTTGTCAGCATGTGTAGTCTTCTTGCGCGTACAGATTACCTCACCAAGGACGATAGAGCAGCACAGTATATTCAGTGGGTAATTTGCAAAAGCTCCGACCCACCCCATCATTAAAACTGGTGGGAACACAAATCACGTCCAGTGCTTGAAAATGACTATATCTCACTCTGCTGGAATTTTCCCGACAGAAGGATAGAAGCGAATTGGCCAGACATTATTTTGAAGGACTACAGACAAACTTCATGCCTCTTCATCGATATAACTGTCCCAATCGACATAAATATATCTGTCCAGACCTACCAAAAGCTGAGCAAGTATAAATATCTTGAAATAGAAATTGGTAAAATGAAGCACGTCAAGACTAAAACAAAACCTGATGTTATATGTGTCTTAGGAATGATAGCAAAAGGGGGTGATTACCACTTAGCTCAGATACCAGGAAATCCAAAAGTGTCAGAAATTCAACAAATAGTGCCAATGGGAACACCCCATAGCCTACGCACAATACCATCTTTGTAATCTCAGATTTCAAAACAAATTTATAATAGTTTTATTATGTTCTCCTAAATATTCTCTAGAACAATACTTTATGCAAAACCAAATATATGACACCCTAGACATATATGACACGTTTGACAACCGGTGAGGGTATGTTTACATCCCCGTAACCTAGCGGTTCGGTAAAAAGCGTCCGATAGCGTAAGTACTAGGCCTTAAGAAAAGTAACACCTGAGGTCAATTTCTTCGACTAAAAGAAAAATCTTCAGGTGGTGCCCCAGCATGGCCGCGGTCAAATGACTGAAACTAGTAAAAGATAACATAAAAGATTACTAAAAAGCTTATCTATCGGGAAGCACCACACAGATTAAGACGGCTTTGGTATTATAAGCTATAAATATATTTAAATTAAAATTGTCACAATATGAATACAGTTAATTCTTTAGAATCAATAAAATAAAATTAAAACAAAAAAGAAGAAAAATTTGTTTTAAAAGTAAAGAGAAAAAGGTGGGCAACAGAGGACAGGAAAAGGGGGGGCACATATCCTAGAACATGAGGGGCACTCAACGGAGCCCCGTCATAATGACCGCAATGGCGTCGACACGGAGAATGGCCAGTGGCACTGACGGCAGTAGCCTCTCCATCACGCGGGGCTCAGTTTTCCGGCCGGCCGCAACAATCCCTATTTCGTAGAGGCAGTCAGTGATACGAGGACCAAGAAAACCAGACGTCACGACGGCTAGCAGCACGAACTGCTAACGACCACCCAAGCACCTGAACTTGTTTACCTACCTCTCCTCCGCGTTACGGGATGCAACATAGGGGTTTTGCAGCAGAATCCGCGAGGCTGGTGCTGGAGAACGTGTCGCGGCACGACGTCGTGTCCTAGACTAGGGATCTGCCTCACTCGAATCGGAAGAGGGTTATCCTGTCGAGGGGCTCACTGTCACAACGCTCGACGCCTGCAGACTCAAGTTGAGACGAGAAGCCAGCAACGTCAAGGCCCCTTCGTGCAATGTCATTTAAGGTGGTGTATATGGTGAAGGCGTATATATATATGTGGAAGGCGCGTGGCTGAGTGGTTAGCGAATTGGATTCACAATCGTGAGATTGTGAGTTCGGTTCCCGGACCTGGTGATTCGTTATGTCCTTGAGCAAGACACTTTATTTCACGTTGTTCCTTCTACCTGGAGTTGCGACCGATAGATAGTATCAGCAATTGAAAAAACAATGGAAACGTTGTTTCCTTGGTCCGATCTGACAAAATGTCGATCGTCTGTCATATCCCTAAAAAAAAAAATAAAAGGATGGGTGGTCACTGTTGCAAAGTTTTTGATTATAGATCTTGATCGGAGTTGATCTGGACTGAGACTAATCAATAACAACCACCATCTTTATTTGGAATTGAGATTAGGAATATTGCGACAACATCATTTGTATTGTTAAAGTTGGGTTTTATTTCCAATATGGATTCCTGGCTTTCACCCAGGCGGCCCGGGTTCGATTCCCGGCATGGGAACTCATTCTTGTCTAACCCATGCCAGCATGGAAAACAGACGTTAGATGATAATGATGGAATTATTTTCAAGCCAAAGATGACATAAGTAATAAAAAAATAAATAAATAACAGTGTTTATATATTGGCTGCAATATAAAGAAAGAGACCAACCATATGGTTGGTGAGTCCCAAGAATGGTTTGATCTTTTCACAGAAAGGAATATGTTGTAATTTAAAATGTAATAAAATCTATGTATGTGTGTGGTAATTATTGTTAAGAATATGGATTAATGAAACTCTCAGTGGATTGAGTGTGTGGCCAAAGTTTGGTTTCTAGTATTTATTGTTCTGAGGAATAGCTTAGGGAATGACTTTTAACATTTCAATTTCAATTGAAAAGTTTGTTTTAAAAAAGAAAAAGCCAAAAAAGTGATTGTCTTTTGATGATTAGTTCACTCTATTTATTACTTGGTACCATGGCTGAATATTTGTGTGCCGGACAAAATGCTCAGTGACAATTCTTCAAGTTCTTTATGTTCTGACTGAGTTTAAATACCACTGAGGTCGACTTTACCTTTCATCCTTTCAGAGTCGATAAAATAAGTATCAATTGAGCACTGGGGTCAGTGTAATTGACCCAACTCCCTAAAACTGATGACCTTGTGCCAAAATTAGAAAGAATTATTATTATTCTTTAGCAGTTCTGCTCTGGCCTTTACTATTGTACTTAAACCCCTCATCTCTTGGATTAAAGTCACCTCTTTCAGGATTCATAGTCTTGCAAACTGTGCAGCGACCTCGCTAGTGCTGGTGCACAAAAAAACCTCCAAAGAACACTCAGTACACACTGTATAATGAATGGTTACTGGAGGGCATCCAGCCATAGAAGCCATGCCAATTCATTCCAGCATAAAACATGGATGTTAAAAGATGATGATGATGATGATATTTAACCCTTTGGATAATCAACCTGCCTGAGATCACCCCAGGATCTATATAAATTTCCTGTTTTAAAGTGAACTAAACTAAAACTTTCCATCAACCTTTCGTGTTAATCTATATATATATTGCAAACACCAGCTTAATAATGACAAATTTATTATACTCAGTTCTTCATGATTTTCAAAATTAATTGAAACAAAAGCACCACTGTATTACAACAGAAATATGATTTTTAAAAAAAAGGGAGGGTGGAGGGTTAAAATAATTTAAATTAAAACCTTATTCCATAAACATTTCATGTTAATTTATGTTCCTAGCCACCAGCTCCTTCTTGCCATCAGATCTTACTAATACTATGAAGTATAAAATGTATTAAGTTCTAGCAACTAAATATGAGTACTGCCATGGCTAAATGGGATCCTAGTGTACGTATATGTGGGATCTTTACAGTTTCTGCCTACCAAATTCATTCACAATGCATTAAGTTGTATACTAGTCCTGTTAAGTCTCCTGTTGAGTTTATTTTGTACTCAGGTTTCTGGTTTCCAGTTTTAAGCTGTCTGTCTTCATCTAGAAGGTGTTGGGGGTTATGGAAAATAAAAAAAGCAATTGACACTATTTATCATACATGATGAGATACATAAAATATCAAGTTCTCAGTTGGCGCCAAAGACTTAAATGTTTAGGGTGGAGTAAATGTGGACAGTGGAATTATATAAACTGCTTCCATGGTCATCAGTAACATTAGAGAAATGAAATTCTTTCAAATATGGATCAATGGAAACACAGTGTGAGTTTTTTATGTTTTTTTTGTTGTCTTTGGATATTTCTTCCATGAATAAAAGACTTGAAACTGATTTTAGTTGGAATGTTGGCATGGTTGTGTGGTTAACAAGTTTGCTTTGCAACCATGTGGTTTTGGGTTCAAATCCCCAGGCTAACCAATACCTTGTGAGGGAATTTGGTAGATGGAAACTGTATAGAATCCTGTCTACATATCTGTGTGTTTTTGTTTGTCCCCCCCACCATTGCTTGACAACTGGTGTTGGTCTGTTAACATCCCTGTAACTTAGCAGTTCAGCAAAAGAGACTGATAGAATAAGTACCAGACTAACAGTAAGTACCAATGTTGATTTGTTTCACTAACTCTACAAGGTAGCGCTCCAGCATGACCCTAACTGAATGACTGAAACAAGAGTAACTAATATTAAATATTCAACTCCATGCTTTATTTATTCAAAGACTGAAAATTCTACTCTTCTACTATAATTCTTAGATCAAACTTGAGTTGTTGTAATTGTTAATGTAAGGCAGTGAGCTAGCAGAATCGTTAGCACGCCAGACAAAAAACTTAGCGGCATTTCGCCCATCTTTATGTTCTAAGTTCAAATTCCACTGGGGTTGATTTTGCCTTTCATCCTTTCAGAGTTGATAAAATAAGTAATCAGTTGAGTACTGAGGTTGATGTAATTGAATTATACCCTCCTCTGAACTTACTGGCCTTGTGCCAAAATTTCAAACCAATATCAGAGAACATGAAACAAAGAGATGAGTTTCAACCCTTTTGATACCATTCCACATGATACTGTCTCAGGTTCAAGGATGCAAACTTCTTGTTTTAAAGTCATTTAAATGGAAAACTTCCAACAAACCTTCATGTTATATTCAAAATACCAACTTAATAATGACTAAATTATTTTACTAACTTCATTATTTTCAAAATTAATCGAAACAAAGGCTGTGTATTTCAGCAGAAATATGGTAATGAAAGGGTTAAAGTAAATATAATTTTCATAATTTTAATTAAAATTCCAGTTTGTTCTACATGAATTTTACAGTATTAACTTTTTATCTGTTGTAGAGGTGAGATAGAGAAATGAAGATATCAACATTAATTAATAAGCAAAAATGTGGTTCTGTGGTTATCAAATTTGCTTTCTTATCACAGTTTTGAGTTCAGTCCCACTGTGTGGTACCTTGGGCAAGGGTCTTCTACTATAGTCCCCAGGTTGATCAAAGCCTTGTGAGTGGGTTTGGTACACAGAAACTGAAAGAAGCCAGTTGTGTGTGTGTGTGTGTGTGTGTGTGTGTGTGTGTGTGTGTTACTGTCTCCTTGTCTTGATGTTACATGATTGTTGTAAAATAGTTGTCACTGTTACACAAATGAAGTCGATATTTCCAATCTTCCATGAAAATATACCTGGGCATAGATCTTACCTCACTTGGAAAGGTTGAGGGTTGGTAACAAGAAGGGTAACCAGCCGTAGATAATCTGCTTCATCAAATTCCATTTGAGCCATGCAAGCATGGAAAAATGGACATTTAAATGATGACAAACTACCAGTTTGTAGGGTTTTCAGTTCAAATCTCCTTGTTTCATTGTGCATTGTGGGCCATACACAATGAAACACCTATCGTGGGCCATACACAATGAAATACCTATTGTGGGCCATACACAATGAAACATCTACATCTCTCTTTCAATTTCACCAGCTGTCAGTATTAGATTATCAGCCAAGATCTTTCAAGAATATTGACTGACATTGTATTGACTCCATGAAAGGGTAAAGCACCAGGGCCATATATACTCTCTCCCTCAAACACCAAATGCTATGTAAATCTTTTGTTGTTTTTTTAAAATTTCCATCTTATCTCTTGCATTCTCAACTGAAAAAAAAAAAAAGTATTTATCCTTGCATAACTTGGGTGCGTAATATTTAATGATGGTTAAGGACGACTGTGAGAAATAAATTTTTCATGTTAGCTAAAGAAAATAATTTATTTTCTCGACTGAATAAATATTTATTTTGTCAGTTATCCTTCATTACTGGGAGTGTTATCCAGAGCCTTTTTTCTTCTTTTTCACTATCACAAACATGTATGTATGTATGTCATGTGTATGTATATAAACAATATATAATAATCATCTGAACTCCCCCTCCCTCTGCTTCTTTTAATTACTTTAATTACTGTATTGTAATTTGCTTAAATGATGGGAAAATGCATGTTTGTATTAGGCTTTTCATTAGCTACTAAGTATGGGGTTGCACTGGATATTTTTCTTTATCTAATTCAGTATTTCTCTGTTGTAGGTTCAAATTCTATTAGATGTAACTTTACTTTGCATTTCTCTCATGTCAGTAAAATTTGTACCATTAATAATAATAATAATCCTTTCTATACTGGGCATGAAGGCCCGAAATTTTGGGGGAGAGGAGTAGTCGATTACATCGACGCCAGTTCGTAACTGGTACTCACTTTATCGACCCTGGAATAATGAAAGGCAAAGTTGACCCCGGCGGCATTTGAACTCAGAACATAAAGTCAGAAAAATTGCTGCTAAGCATTTCTCCCGGCGCGATAACGTCTCTGCCAGCTCGCCGCCCTAATAATAATAATAATAATGATAATAATAATGGTTTCAAATTTTGGCACAAGGCTAGCAATTTCAGGGGAGGGGTGAAGTTGATTACATCGACCCCAGTACTTGACTGGTACTTATTTTATCAACCCCAAAAGGATGAAAAGCAAAGTCGACCTCGGTGGAATTTGAACTCAGAACGTAAAGGCAGACAAAATGCTGCTATGTATTTGGCCTGGGAGTGAAACCCATCTTGTTTGGCCCTGTAGATGTCCCTGTTGAAAAGATTATATTCTCAGGTCTACCCCTAAAATATTTAGGGCATCCAGCATGATGGAGGGTGGAGGGGAGGGGTTTATAAATAGTATCTATTGTAAATTAATTTCTTTGAGAGAAAAAAGAGAAACTAGTTTATACCGGTTTGACATTTACTGTTTGCAAGATTTGGTTGAAGAAGGCCAAAGTCTGTGCTATGATAGAACTGTTTCTACCTGACACATGACACATGACAAGTTATGTAAGGGGGTGGGGGTGGGAGTGGGAGTGGGGAAGATTTAGCTGTTATTTCTAGTAGGTCACACTGCCTTGCAGAAGCTCCATCGTTGGTGGAAGGAATGATAAAACTGTTGATGGTTATGATGCTGGTGATGATGACGGTGGGGGAGTGGGGGTGGTTAGGGTTAGGTGTGGTGGTGGTGGTGGTGGTGGTGGTGGTGATGCTGTGGCTTCATGGCAGCCTTCATTGAGTAGATGATCTAAGGCACCATCTACTGTCACAACTGTCCTGCATCATTTTACTCTGGCATAGGATATCTATGACTACATTATCCAATGTGTCCTTCTTTACATGAGATAGTAGAATGTGCATTGAGCGAAATTTAGCTGCTGTTTCTAGCAAATTAAGTGACTACATAAAGGCTCTCTTGTTTTCTTGCTCATGGTGTTGTTCGTGATTATGTTGATGG
>JAOPUL010001697.1:33865045-33885718 GCA_027564515.1 Octopus rubescens
GCCGACCAAAGCCTTGTGAGTGGATTTGGTAGACGGAAACTGAAAGAAGCCCGTCGTATATATATATATATATATGCGTATAAGGATTTATGAGGTTGATAGGTTTCAACACTATCATCATGATCATAATATGTAACAACAGTTCCCAAATAATTCAACTTGATTCTTGTGTAAAGTTCCTTTTGACATTTTATTTTTCTGAAAATGTTAAAATTAATTTTCAACCATTTATTATTCCACTAATTGTAATTAGTTGAGATGTTTTCCATGTGAGCCTCAGGCCATTTCTAAAATGTTTCAAATTTGATGTATTTGAGGGTTGTTGAGCAGTTGATGGCTTTTAGTGATAGTCTTTTAGTGTCATGGTTTGTTTGTAAGAATTGCTAGTGATGGAATTGTGGGAAGAGTATCCAGCCATAGAAACTGTGCCAAAGCAGACATGTGGGCATGATGCAACCTTTGGACTTGTTGAATTCTGTCAAATCATCAAACCCATGCCAGTATGGAACATGGATGTTAAATGATGATTATGATGATGATGACGATGATGATGATGATGATGATATAATGTGCATGGAGGCTATGGGTAAATGTAAAAAGTCAAAAGTAAACCATTCCATTAAGAAGTTGTTGATTCCTGCTTTACAAGAATAAAATTTACATTGCCTACACACACAGAGTGCCATTTAAAGGCATTTGCATACTAGGCAGTGTGTCCAGGGGCCTCGCAGGTCTAGGGAACTAATTCTGATCTATGTTTGCTGTCAATAAATAAATTACTATATGCATTGATTTGGCTGTGGCCTATAATGTTGCTAAGATTGCCCTGCATACAAACGCACACATATCAATAATTTCAATTTCTAGTTACAGATATTTTACTTTTGTCTTCCATTGTTAATACTACTGGTAAAAGCATGAACGTCACATCCTCTCGTTACTAAGCAAATATTTTTATTGTTTTAATATTTAGACAACTGGCATTTCAGACATGGCACCAATTTATCTTCTGCCATTTGTTTGTGCGTGTTCAATCCTTTTAGTGAACTCACACCAAACTATCCCATTTGTTTAATAATTACTAATAGATAACGAGACATACTTAGCAATCCAACCTTCTGGTTGTTATAGCCTTATTAACTTAGAAGTACATTCATTAAGACAACTATTTAAGTTATTAATTTGAATATTTGTGTTCTGTAGAAAGGGTTAGTTTTAAGTTAATTACAGAAATGACCATGATGGGATGCTAATTAATACATATTAAAATGTATTGTTATGAACACATCATACATAAAAATAAGTTTGTGAGCTGGGAGTGGAAAATAGCAGTTAGAAGTAGGTGAAGTAATTAGGTAGGACTTTATAATATTATTTTAGAATTGTAGTTGTGTAGCAAGGGATTTGATCTAAGAGTGTTAAAACAATTACAGTGTGGAAGGCTCGTATTAGATACACAAAAGCTGTTTAACTTCACTTCACCATTTATTATTTGATGTCTAAAATTTCATCATGCTATCTGCAACCTGGTCACTGACACATTTCTACTGCAACTGGTCTGAGACAAAAACTGTGAAGGTGCACTATTCATGCTTTTGATCATTAAATACAAAACGTATTTGGGTGATTTTCCTGAGCCACCAGAGCCCTGCGGTCAATATAATTGACTAGCCCCTCCCCCCAAAATTTCAGGCCTTGTGCCTATAGTAGAAAAGGTTGTTATTATGATTATTGTAAGGCAGCAAACTGGCAGAATTGTAAGAGCATCAGACAAGTTACCTTGGTGTCAGTGTAATCAACCAAGCCCCTCCCCTCGAAATTGTTAGCCATGTGCTTGAATCAGAAACAGTGATGTTCAACTCATGTTTATTTCTATTTTCAGTGGACAAACACCTTGAATTAACTCTAAACAAAAGTCCTGGAATGAATCTGAAAGAATATGTCCTTCAGTGAGTATCAACCGTTACTTACAAACCTCTCTTCAATCTTCCGACAATTGGTTATGTGGGTGGAGTAGAGGGTTGAACACTGCGGCTGTGTGATAAGAAGCTTGCTTCTCTACCACATGGTTCTGGGTTCAGTTCCACTGCATGGCACCTTGGGCAATATCTTCTACTATAGCCTCAGGCCGACCAAAAGCCTTCTGAGTGAATTTGGTAGACGGAAACTGAAAGAAGCCCATGGCGAGGAGATACCAAGTCACATGGTATTAGTTAGCCTGGGTCTTTAGTAGAAGACACTTATCTATGGTGCTGTCCAATGGGACTGACTCCAAACCACATGGTTGCAAAGCCATACCTGTGTGTGTGTGTGTGTGTAATTATACGAGGTGTGATCAAAATGTATTGGGATTGGTGCCATAAAAAGAAAACTACAGCACCTATCAATTCAGCATTTAATTTCCTTCAAATTAGTCCCCTTCTGAAGCTACACACTTTATCCAGCATCATTTCCATTGATGGAAGCATTCCTGGAAATCCTCTTTTGGGGATAGCGAGCAGCTGCCTCATTGTATTCTCTTGGATTTCTTTGACATCTTGAAATCTTGTTGGGGGGGGGGGTCTTCCACTGTGAAGACTGGGCCTTGGTGTCAGGATCGTAAACATAGACCCACGATTCGTCACCTGTTATAACCGTTGTCAAACAGTTTTCGTCTTCCTCGACACAATGAAGGAGATCCTGCGCAGCTGAAACCCGATCTTCTTTTTGAGACATCCACACTCTACACACTTAACTTCCAAACACTTCCATAAACAACAAAAGTGAGCGAGAACCTTATAACTTAGTGTGCATGCACAACAGAGTTCAAAGTCAATCTGTGCCAAGTGGCTTCACTCTGTGTAATTTAGCTCCATTACCATAGCACAGTCCCTATACTTTCTGATCAGACCTTGTATGTGTGTATATTTTAAATAAATCAGTTTGATGACTTCCTAACAAATAAATTCGTTGGATTAACTGCCAACAGCTGTGGTTTTATATTAATTAATTCCTTTGTTAAAATTTTTTATTTCTATTTTTAGAGTCTTTGTTTAGGAATTCATTTACCAATTTTGTTCCTGAATGGCTGCATTCTTTATTTAAGGTTTTTGTTTATTGGTCGATGTAGAATTATGATTGGAATTATTAACCTAATATGTCTGACTGGAAAAAAAAAAATGAATTCTTTTAATTCCTCTTGAATGAAACTAACAAATAATTAATGATCTCTTATAGAAGTAGATGTTAATTAATAGTGAATCAAGAATCTCCCACACTAACGAAGTTACTCATTGCAATTAATTAAAATGTAACAATTTCAAAATTTACTTTTTTTCAAAATAAGCACCTGTGCTGGTGCCACGTATAAAACACTGGAGCTGGTGCCACGTATAAAACACTGGTGCTGGTACCACGTATAAAGCACTCGTGTTGGTGCCACGTATGAAGCATTGGTGCCACGTATAAAGCACTGGTGCTGGTGCCACATAAAAAGGTACTCAGTACACTCTGTAAAGTGGTTGGCATTAGGAATGGCATCCAGCTGTAGAAACCATCCCAAAACAGTCAATTGGAGCTTGGTGCAGCTCTCCAGCCTTGCCAGTTCCTGTCAAATAGTCTAACTTATGCCAACATGGATGATAATGATGATTTACAAAATACAAAAATTCCTTTTCCAGACTTTTATATTCTACAATCTTTTTGTCTTTATTTATACATTTTCCCCTTTTTTTTTTCTAATTTCCAGTTTAGCAAGCAGTCCTGATACTTTTGGCCTCCAAATCAAGCATTTTGTTGAATGTACTAAAGAAAGTCAAGAAACTAACCCACGCTGTGTCATGAGTAACGTATGTTATTGTTTAGAGGTTTTTTTTTTGTTTTTTGTTCCTTTTTTTTTATTTGAGGAATTAATTTAGTGAAAAGTTATAATTGTAGTCAGAGTGACATATATTCTAGAGTTACAAATATGGAAGTCCTTAAACAAGCAGGAACTACCAGAAAACCTCTGAATAATAAAAGGAGGAGACAGCAGACGAAATTTATTGGATATCATGTGAGAAGAAGAAAAAACCTTGAACACTTGGAAACAACTAATAAACTGAAATGAAGAAGAAATCAAGGAAGGCAAAAAGAGAGAAGGTACATAGATGACCTTTGTACCTGGCCAGAGAAAACACTAACCCAATAACTAAGTTGTGTTTGAGACAGGAACAAAAGGACCTCCATGATCTGTTGTGATCCACAGATCTTATTATTGTGTAGCCTTTTCAACTCTGATCAACATACTAATAACGACTGGGTCGACTGATTTGACATGATGCTTGTAGATACAATACAGAATGGTTATTGTTAAAATATTTCACTTTTTCTATTTGTTAACATTGTTTACCATTTCTTTTTCTCAATTAAATGAATGGTTTTAGGGGGGGGGTGAACAACTAATCACTAATTTTGATTCTTCCAATGTTATATAGATCAACAGTATTTTTCCTTTATAATTATCTGAATTTCAAGTACAGCTTAACCTACTGTTTCATGGAAAAATTTTTTTTTTCATATTATAATATTTTAGTAGTCCCATCAGCCTTTTAAATCAAACACACACACGCACACACACACACACACGCATGCATGCACGTTATGTAGGCAGAGTATGGCTGAATAGTCAAGAAGTCTGCTTCACGACTGTGAGATCCTGTGTTTTCTCCCATTCTGGGGCACTTAAAAAGGCAAATGTCATTTTCTGCAGTCTTAAGTTGACTCTTTTTCCTTGTGAATGAAACTGGGTCAATGGAAACTGAATAGAAGCCCATCTGGTGGATTGTACCTGTAATTTAAAAGGCACAGCCTTATTCATCATGCACATTCTATCACTGATTCTGCCTGAGATTTCTGTTGAGATGGTGGTTCACATGTCTAGCACAATATTTTACTTATTTTCATCTCCTTAATAGTAAATAGTTACCACTTCTATTTCGTATGAAGGGTGTCCAGCAAATCATAAATATTATAAATTGCTAAAATATCAACAATAAAATAAATGAGAGAAAATTATTGAAAATATTCCACCTGTTGTTGACTCACAGAAATATAGTTGTATAATAAATCTTTTTACTAGAGTCATAAGGCCTAAAATATATATTTGGAGGGGGTTGGTTGGGGGCTAGTCGATTACATCAATTAGTACTTATTTTATTGACCCTGAAAGGGATGAAAGGCAAAGTCGACCTCAGCAGGATTTGAACTCAGAACAAAGAGTTGAAAAAAATGCCATGAAACATTTTTACCTAGTGTGCTAACAATTTTGCCAACTCACAAACCTGAAACTGTTCAATTCAGATAAATGTTAATTCAGGAGCAGGTAACTCAGTTGATATACTAATTGAATCTTCAACATCAAACAACAGAGATATATATTACATTTATTGTTATATTTGCTTGAGAAAATACATTATTGTGTTTTAAATGGCTGAGATACAATTGTGAACTCTTTTGTCAAACAATAAAATTTGTACAACAAAGGAATAATAATAATAATAATCCTTTCTATACTGGGAACAAGGCCTGAAATTTTCAGGGATGGGGATAGTCGATTTCATCAACCCTAGTGCATAACTGGTACTCACTTTATCGACCCCCGAAAGGATGAAAGGCAAAGTTGACCCTGGTGGCATTTGAACTCAGAACATAAAGTCAGAAGAAATGCCGCTAAGCATTTTTCCCGGCATGGGAAAAATTGACTCTGCCAGCTCGCCAATAATAAATTATTTTAATTAAAAAAATAAAGTTGAAGTTTTATTCACTGAATTATTTTCTAAGTTAATTTGTTCTTAGCTTTTTTTTTTTTCACCCCAGCAACCCTTACCCTATCGTCTATAATGAGAGTAGCCATGTAGATCCTCTTCAGCAAGAAACCTGTTATGTTTTGACCCCCTTTTTCTCACATTTTAACACCTCATTTCCTAGTACAAAACTGCTTCCTCCTCTACTCTAGCCCTGCTCAATTAAAAGGGGTTTTATTCTTGCAAGATGCATGGTGGCCCTGTTTGTGCTGGTGCCCTGAAAATAACACAATGTGAAGTAGTTAGCATTTGGAAGACATCTTTGCAAAAGCTGAAATCAGATCATGTTGCAGTTCTTGAACCTGTCAAACCCTCCAATCCACAATGGAACATGGACATTAAACGATGATGAAGGATCAGATTTATCATTAAATATATTTTTCCATTAACCTTTACAACTTCTAGAATCATTGTTTTTAGAAAAAAAATTCTTCAGAAAAAAAGCTCAATGGTCTAAAGAGCAAAATAACTTTGGTGCTGAACTACACAATCATGAGTTCAAATTGTACAATTACAGCCTCTGAGAAAGGTATTATTCCACAACTTCCCCAGTGAAGTAAATTCTAGAAGAAAAGATGTCTAATTGCTTCTGTCATGTCTACATTTTTGATTTTTCAAGAAACAATCTTTCATCATGATTTCATTGAAAAGAAAAATAATGTCAAATTATTTATAAAATAACTAAAACTGGTTATCTCTTGATGTTTATTTCTTTGTAGGTTCGACAATTTATGACTGGGATGAAAAACTATTTGTTTCACAACAATCAAAAAGGTTTAAGCACACTGATTAAGAGAGAATCTAGTCGAGTAAGTTTGCCTGGTGGTTTGTTAAGTCCTTTGTTAATCCCTTGCATGTCAGAAAGTCTTTCTTATTAATATTTCCTTTATTGATAATTTCATTCAAAACTAATTTCTCAGCAATATTTATTTATTTATTTTCCTTTGATTGCGAAAATGAGATATTTTATGTTAACATCCCAATATACAACAACATTGTTAATACTGCCTTACATTATCCAGTGTGGGTGTGTCAGACATACAACCAACAATAATGATTATCCAGTGTCAGACATACCACCAATGATTAGTCCAGCCTCCACCTTTATTTTATAAAAAGAAAATGTTTGTGCTCCAGCATGGCCACAATCAAAATGACTGAAAGAAGTAAAAGAAAGATATATATATGAGAGATAAAGAGAGAGAGAGAGAGAGAGAGAGAGTGTGTTGGAACTTGATTAGAGTCATAAGTAACACCAATTCCAATTGGTCAAATCAGTTGCACCTTAGGAAATCTTTTATTTCAAGCAATGAAAAAGAATCTTATGACTAAAAGATGTGACCAATTTCCCTTTCACTTTGTCAATACAAATGCTGAACTAAACAAGCTCCCCCTACCTCACTCCCAAATTTACACACATTTCTTTCTAAATGAATTCTAGTGACATAATTGATATTGAAAGGTTCTGTAGCTGAAACAGTACAAGCCTTCTATCAAGTATTTGTTGTCCCCCCACCCCCCACCCAGAACTGTATGCATTCATTTGGAGGATTACCATCTCTGTTCTCAAAGTAAACATTATTATAATATGTAAAACTGAAGATTGAATGTATAAAACATGAGTTAGTTTTGCAGACAAACTTTGCTCACATCTCATATTTTTTCTTGTTAATACAGTTGTTAAAATGTTTATTGGCCCCTTCATTTACTTACTTTGACCTCCATTATGAATAGGGTTTTTAAGAATAATTGTCCCTATCTATTCTGTGAGATCTACTTTATTCCTCAATCCAACCCACAAAACCAAATATGTCTGACGCCCCTGGTTTCAGTCCATATTTAAAAACTGTTGTTGTTATTGTAAAACTGATCAATTTTTGTATTTTTTCCAGCTTGGTGCCAATGAGATTCTGAATATTGATGCTATCATTGAGAGTTCTTTGCATGAAAGTGTCATTTTACCCCTGAAGAGACATATTTATCAACTGTTAGCTACTGATTACACCAAGTAAGTTGTGTCACCATTTATTGCCAGGCATCAAAGATGCCACATCTTTTAATTGGAAACTCATTTTGTCATGTAAATTAATCAGACATGTCTTTCAGTTTCCAATATTCTGCTATTGATTATGACAAGTCTCTAAAGAAACTAACCTAAAACATAAATTGAGATAAATAAACTTATTTATTCATCACAATCATCATCTCCATTTTAACGTCCACTTTTCAATGCTTGCATGGGTCAGACTGAATTTGTTGAGGCAGATTTTATATGGTTGGATGCCTTTCTTATCACCAACCCTCACTTGTTTCTGAGGAAGGTAATCTTCCCCTTGGGCCACACGTTTTTTTATGGAAAACTGGAAATGAACAACATTGTTTATATGGTAGTGATGCTTGTTTACAACCAGGCAAGGGTACACAAACACACATGAGCTTCTTTCCATCTACTAATCCATTCACAAGGCTTTGATCAGCCCTGGGGCTATAGAAGTGTTGTCTGTTTGCAATCTTTCATGAAAACTCATCTAAATTAGAAAATATTACCTGGAAACGGGTGAGGAAGGATTGGTGACAGGAAGAGCACCCTGTCGTAGAGGGTTTGCTTCATCACTCACCAATACAAAGAATGAATGAGGGGGAAATCCAGATATTAAACGTGAATTTATGGATCAAAATATGACAAATTACAAAAGCTAAAATATGTTTTGGATGCAAAGAACTCCATTTTATTGACCAGATATCTACCTTGAACCTGAAACAGATTTTAATAACATTAAATAATAAACCATTACAAATAACATTAGGGTTTGATGTTTTCTTCTTCTTTCTTTTCTTCCATTCTTTATTCCTTTATTTCTTCTTTTTCTTCTTCTTCTCCTCCTTCTTCTTCAGAACCTCTTGTAAAATAGTAAATTTTTTGTTATCTCTAGATTCTGCTTGGCTTACATTTTAAATCCAAAACTCTTTTACAGAAATGGAAGTGTGGAAACCTTGTATAAAAACATTGTCTATGCTCGTACACGGCCCTTGAGTGACCTTGGTCTTCGGGTGAGTAGAACCATAAACCTTGTCATAAGATTATGTTAGAATGAAAATTAAAATTTACCAAATTGTTAGGATAGCCTATTACCTAAAGAGTCAACGTTTCTCTACCTCTTTATTGAAATGGCACTGGGTTCCTTTCAATTTTAGACCATTCTCTCCCTTGGTACAATCTTCACATTTTGTCCTCCCCTCTTTTCTAAATTTCAAATATTCACTGTCAGTACTTTGTCCATTTCCCTTGCTGGTTTTTCACTGGGACAGATTATCAATAATCCAGATCTGCTTTTTCTCATTATTCTTCAAAATTACTTCTAGCAGCAGCAATGGTTATATACAAAGACTTCATTCAAAATCCCAACATAATATCTGTTTTGTTTTTGTTTAGCCCTGTCACTATTGATCTAACAGAGATTTACCGATGTTAAATTGGAACTGACTGGGTTACACAAATCCCACCCAGGTTGACTTTGCCTTTTGTGCTTTTGGTTTTGATAAAATAAAAGTACCGGTCAAGTTCTGCGATTAATGGTATTGACCAAACCCTTCTCAAAATTACTGGCCTTTTGCCAAAGTCAGAAACCATTATTATTATTATTATTAAGGTGGCAAGCTGGCAGAATTGTTAGCATGCTGGGCAAAATGCTTAGTGGCATTTAGTCCGTCTCTATGGTCTGAGTTCAAATGCTGCCAGGGTCAATAAAATAAGTACCAGTTGAGTACTGGGATCGATTGAATTGACTATCCCCATCCCCGAAAATTTCAGGCCTTTGTGCCCGGTATAGAAATGATTATTATTATTATTAAGGCAGCAAGCTGGCAGAATTGTTAGCACGCTGGGCAAAATGCTTAGTAGCATTTAGTCGGTCTCTATGTTCTGAGTTCAAATCCTGCCATGGTCAACTTTGTCTCTCATCCTTTTGGGGTTGATGAAATAAAGTACCAGTCAAGTACTGGGGCTGATGGTATCAACTAATTTTCTTGCCTAAAAATTGTTTATCTTGTGCCTAAATTGTCATCATTATTTATTATTATTATTGTTATTATTAAGGCTGCGAGCTGGCAGAATCGTTAGCACACCGGGCAAAATGCTTAGCAGCATTTAGTCCATCTCTACGTTCTGAGTTCAAAATCAGCTGGGGTCGACTTTGCCTTTCATCCTTCTGGGATCGATGTAATGAATTAAACCCCTCCCCTGAAATAGCTGGGTTTATGCCAAACTCTAAAACCATTATTATTAAGGCAGTGAACTGTCAGAATTGTTAGCAGGTCAGGCAAAAATGTTTAGCTGCATTTTGTCCATCTTTACGTTCTCAGTTCAAATTCTGCCAGGGTCGACTTTGCCTTTCATCTTTTCAGGGCCGCTAAAATAAGTACCAGTTTATTGATTACTGGAGGGTTGATGTAATTGACTTACCCCTTCCCCAAAATTGCTGGCCTTGTGCCAAAATTTGAAATTATCATCATCATCATCATCATTATTATTATTTATTGCAACTAGGGTAACTTAAGTCTGCCAGGCAAAGAAGATCTCCAGTTAATCAGACATCACCTGGCACAAATCAAATTAGCCTATTCACCTGTGAAAAAGTTGGAAAACCTTCTGGCTGCAGCATATTGTATTACAAACTGTGTAAGTAAATTATTTGTTGTATTACCTGAATATTTCTATATGGTTGCTGTCATCAGTGATGACCCACCAAGCATTTCCAAACATCTTTTGATTCTATACACTCACACATGATAAATGGTTAATTGTTTAATGTTTTATGATCAGAAGTATCCATCCATAGGGGATCAGGCATGGCTGTGTGGTTAAGTTTACTTTGCAGTCACCTGATTTTGCGTTTGGTTCAAATGCCCAACAGCTTCAGCAAATGTCTTCTACTATAACCCTGGGCCAATCAATTCCTTGTGAAAGAATTCGTTGGTCAGAAACTGCAGGACGCCTCTTTGTTCATTCTCCGCTCATCACAACTCGAGTGAAGTGGTGCTCTTCTGAACATTCCTTGTTGGTTTTATGACCAAGTCACTCTATGCTTTGAAAGACTTATGGATTAAAGAAGTCACTTACTTACAAAACAGCTAAAGGTTGGCAACATGAAGAGCATCAAAGCTGTAAAATCCTGCCTTCAATAATCTCCACCCAAACCATTGCTAACATGGAAAATGGACAAATGACATGAAGAAGCTGGAGCGATGATGTTGATATTTTTATCAAAGACATTTCTAACATAAAGTCTGTCTTCATCATGTTGGTCCATTAGGCTGGCACTTCAACCATTTTCCATGACAATTAAGCAGCTGTGGTTAGGGTACTTTTAGTTTTTTGGCTGAATAGACTGAAACAATATGTAAGGAAATGCTCTGTTCAAGGACACAGTATACTGCCCAGCCTGAGAGTTGAACACACAACCTAACAATCATAAGCTCCACAACTAAACCATTAGGCCAGGCACCACAACATGATATAAATGAAGGGTAAGATACCTCGATATAGAATTGAAACAGTTACTGACTTGTTCAGAGGAATTGTTCACCTACTTTGATATTCCCTGTAAATAATTACCTTTTTCTCTAAAAAAACAAAAAAACATGGTTTGAAATCTTGACCTTAATCACTGCCTTTAACCTTTTTTGATACCAACCAACCTGTGATGTGAATTCAATCCTTCCATCAAAATTTCACGTTATGTTCTAAAAGCCAACTTGATAATGTCAAAGTTATTTTACTGAGTTCTTTCAAAATTAATTGAAATAAAAGCAGTGAATTTCAACAGAGAAATGGTAATGAAAAAGGTCAAAGTGATTTGAATTAAATCCTTGTTAATTTATGTTAAACAATTTAATATCATCTGGTTTATTATTTTGTCCATTGATTGGGTTTTTTTATGCTTCCAATAGCCATTAGGTCAATCCTTCCTATATCCATTGTGTTTAAAGAGTATCATGACATAAGTAAAAAAACAATAAAAAAACTCAGAGTAAACCCTTTCATTGTGTTTATTTTTTACATTTTGTAGTTAAATAGCCAGTGTCCGGATGGAAGAGGAAGTAGTTCCGTTCAGACTGATGGTATGTATTTTATTTTGAAGATATTTTGATTCAAGATGAAAATATTGTAGAGTATTCTTATATTTTGTACCGCTTAGTCATTTTGTACTGCATAGTTTCACACACATAGTTATTGTACATGTAATGTATATATATTCACACACATTTATTGTATATGTACTATATATATATATATATATATATATATATATATAAAAATAAAGATGATCGATATTTTGTCAGATCGAACCGAGGAAACAAATATTTTCCATTGGTCTTTCCAATTGCTAATACTATCTATAGGTTGCAACTCCAGGTAGAAGGAGCAATGTGAAATAAAGTGTCTTGCTCAAGGACATAACACACACAACCTCACAATTGTAAATCCAATTCTCTGACCACTCAGCCACATATACATGTATAATATATATATGGTTTTGTTATAAGGGTTCAATAACATAAAACTCACAGTTGGGTTAACACCATTGAATACATCAAGTGTTGTTAGGATACTGAAGATATGTAAGGTACAAAATCCAATTTAAACCAATGAGCCGACTCAGGGGTTGGACCTTGGGGTAGCACAGATATAAAAGTAAACACAAATGGCATTTAAAATTTACGACAGCTGTTTTAGTAAAATTATAATAATGTATTCATAGAATATTATATCAAAACATATAATCTACCATCATGAGGTAAAATTTTAAAATGGGTGAGATTTCTTACATCAAATTGATCCAAAGTCAGCTTGTCCTGTATCATCATTTTGTTTTTCATGTTGGCATGGGTTAGAGGGTTTGACAGGAGACTGGCAAGCTGGGGAGCTGCACCAGACTCCAGTCCATTTTGGCTTGGTTTCTATGCCTGGATACCCTTCCTAACACCAACCACTCCAGAAAGTGTACGGGTGCCTTTAACGTGTCACCGGCATGGGTGGTTTTAACATGTCACAGGCACATATACATCAGTGGTGTGCAGTGACTTTTGAGGTTGGTCATGTAATAAATACAAGGGTTGGCTAAAGAGTTTATAAGCTGACCGAAATACCCCAGAGAGTGTACCGGGTGCCTTTAACATGTCACCAGCATTATATATACGTATATATATTATATATATACACACACACTAACACATTTAATGTATATGTTAAAAAAAGAAATCAATATTACAAGTTGTTTGGTCATATTAATTTTATTTATTTATTTTATACTTATCTCAAGAGGACCCTATTAAAAACGAATATCTTTTCTGTTTTGTTCCCTTCAGACTTCCTTCCAATGTTGACCTATGTAATAGTTGATGTGGGTCTCGTCACAGCTGAAATAGAAGCTGACTACATGTGGGGTCTACTTCATAGTTCCCAGGTCACAGCTGAAGCTAACTATTATCTCTCAACATTAAGCAGTGCTGTTCTCTTACTTAAGATCTTCAAAGAAACGCACCAAACAAATTCTTCTAATGGGCATCAGGTAAGTTATTTCTGCTTTTGAAATAGTTTTGTTGTTTTCATTCAGCCATGAATATTATTAATGTTATCAATATAGATGCAGGCATAACTGTGTGGTCCTTAGGCAAGTGTCTTCTACTATAGCTCTGGGTTGATCAAAGCCTTCTGAATGAATTTGGTAGATGGTAACTGTGTAGAAGCCTGTTGTGTGTGTATGTGTGTGTGTGTGTATATATATATCACATCTTCATCCTTTAACATCCGTTTTCCATGCTGGCATGGGTTGGACAGTTTGACTAGCGCTAGCAAGCCAGAGAGCTGCACCATCCTCCAATTGTCTGTTTTGGCAAGATCTCTATTGCTGGATGCCTTTCCTAATGCCAACTGCTTTACAGACTGTACAGGGCACTTTTTACTTGACGCCACATATACATACACACACACACACGTCTTTGCCCCCACCCCACCCCCACTGCTGCTTGACAACTAGTGTTGGTTTGTTTATGTCCCTGTAACTTACCAGTTCAACAAAGAGACTGATAGAATAAGTACCAGACTTAAAACTAAATATCCTTTTCCATCCATATTTATTAATCAATCTAATCCTCCCTTTTAGTTCCACCTGTTCACATATTATCCACCTCTTTGATTTTGGATTTCAATACAGCGCTTTAGTTCAACCTGTTCATCTCCTTAATCTCCACAGACACACATAAACCCTTTCCTAATCTTCAAATGCTCTCCCACACTGTCTTAACTTGGCTTCAGTGAATCATTTTTGCCTCTCCTAAACAGGTCAGAGATCCACATCTCACATTTTTGGTTTGGCTTTTAAGGTTGGATGTCTTTCCTTCCTAACACAAACCACTTTACACAATGCACTGGATGCAGTTTTTCATGGCACCTGCACATGAGGGGTTGTTATGTCCTCACATTTATCACAACACCAGCAATAGGGAAGATATTTGAGAGAAAATGAGGTGGATAACAAGTGGTAAATAATTTGTGAGAGGGAATGATGGATGACTAGTGTGGAGTATAGGTAGTGTATGGGGGTATAAGAGGTCTAATGAGCTCCCTTAATTATATATATATACCTCAAGATGGTGAGACAGCTGGGGTAACAAGTACACAAAAGGATGGAAGTAGTGTTAGATATGTTCCGTGGCATATCTTGTTATACTGGAAGCAATGTATGAAAACTCAAGAGATCCACTGCAATCCTTTAGTTAGATTGGCAGCATAAGATTAAAAGCTGAATACATTGTAGTAATTTACCATAATTAACTTATCAATTACTTGTATGGACAACGTATTTCGTTTTGCAACCATAATATACTACCAAGTATATTAAACGTTTTATAAGTCAGTACTGTTTCCTAACCTTTTAGTGTTAGCAGTGCTATTCAGTCACTTTTAAGTTATCTCTCCAGATAATATATTTTGCATAATGAAATATGGTGTTCCTAAAAGCAATTAATATGAATGTACCAGTTGCCAGGAATGTTTAGAATGTAAATTGGTCTCTCCAATTACACGGCTAAACTTAGTGACTATTTAAGCAATGTGTTTGTGGATGGTTAATAGGTTTGATGTGGTACTGAAGAAAGAGCAATAACTCCTGAAATATGCATATACACCCATTACCTATTTTTTATAGATGTATTTGTATATGAAGCATTGTAACTTTCAGTGCTGGCTTTATAGAAAATCTGTAGAGATAACTTACTGTTGATGTCTTCCATTTCAGGGCCGGTTACCAAGTATCAGTGACATGCAAGGCTTCCTAAAGGTAGCATTTCCTGATGAATTTCGAGACAGCATTATTTGGAAGACACTACCTATTAGACCAAATATGACTACAAAAGATGTTTGTAAGTATTATTAGTAGTATTAAGCCAGCAAGCTGGCAGAATTGTTGGCGCGCTGGGCAAAATGTTTAGCAGTATTTTGTCTGTCTTTATGTTCTGAGTTCAAATTCCGCCAAGGTTGGTTTTTGCCTTTCATCCTTTTTGGGGGGTCAATAAAATAAGTACCAATTGAGCACTGGAGTTGATGTAATTGACTAAACCCATCCCTTGAAATTTCAAATTACAGTAGAAAAGATTATCATTTTCATTATTATTATCTTTCTCTCTTACAAAGTAATTCTATATTCCCATTGTAAAAAGTTTCTTCATTTATGACACTAGTTCACAGATAGATCAATTAATTTTCCAGGTTTCAGTTTCGAGGCTTTTAAACTAACCAGGATTTTCACCATTATTAAAAGGATTAAATAAATAATATTAAATTCAATGAGATTAACTAGTAAAAGTGTATCAAGCCTATTAAATCCATGTTATGGCTCTAGTAAATCCTTCTAGTAAATCCATGTTATGGCTCTAGCTAATTTCAGTGTAAAAGCTTATTTTAATCTCTAAATTAACAACACTCTACCTGCTATCCAATATTCACATTGTCTTGTATTCTGATTACTTTGCTAACTTCTGCTACTTTTTGTCACACATAATATCGTCCACATTTAGAATTTAAATAGTGTCACAATAAATAATTCACAATAGATTCATTTGTCTTCTCCTTCTTATGTCTACAAGACACATTGTGTTATTCCTGAAATGTGACCCCAGGTTTGTACCTTTTTATTCTCTTTTGTATTTTTTATACTTTATGCTTCTAGAAACTGCTTAGTAATAACAAACAAAGAATACAGAACTTTAAGGTCTCAGACATTAGAGATCCTGACTTCTAGCTGTTAAAACAAGATTAAAAACTTGTAACATTTTTTGCAGCTGTGCAGTTCTGTGAAACTATTCTTAGATTGCTAAACAGACCATTAGTTCCAAATTCTGTTTCATTATCTTAATCCAGACACTTTTATCTCTTTTTAGGTGCCATGATTGCTCACAGATTCCGAATCACTAATCCACAAGATTATGGTTTATTTATTTTAGTAAATGGACAAGGTAAGAAGAACATGACATAAAATTTATCATCTGTTGATTGACTTCCAAGTTATTTTCAGTAGTTACTATCTTGTCTAATTATCTATTCCACTTATAAATCTACCTAACTGTTTAATTAAACAATTTGGTTTAATTAAATAATTTAGTGCATGGGAATATTAAATTTTGAAGTTTTTAGTTTCTTTTCATTCTTTGTTTTTTCATTTTTGTTTTGTAAAAAAATTAAATTGTAAACATTCATCATGGCATGGGTTGAATGATGCGAAAGAACATGACAAGTCTAGAGGCTGCATTGCTTAGGGTTTACTATGACTGGATGGCCTTCAGTATGTACTGGGTGTCTTTATTTTGTGGCAAATAAGTTTTCAAGTGAAGTTGCCAAATAACTTGCAAGACAAGTCCCCTTGACAGATTGTAGGGGTGCAGTATTGAGGAAGATGGCTTTGTACAAGGTGTTGAGAGCCTGAAGTATGATAGAGGCAGGTACCTAGTTGCAGAGGAGCAATAAGAATGTTTAATTTCTGTATTTGATGATTGAAATTATTCAATTCAAGCAATCCTCATATTTAACGTCCATCTTCCATGGGTCAGACGGTTGACAGGAGCTGGTAAGCCAGAGGACTGTGCCAAGCTCTACTGTCTACTTTGGCATGGCTTTTACGGTTGGATGCCCTTCCTATCACCAACCACTTTACAGAGTGGGCTATCAGTCAAAAAATATATTTAACCCTTTAGCATTTAAACTGGCTGTATTTGACCCAAATGATTTACTTGTTTTATGGTCAAACCAGCCAAATCCAACCTCTTACATTACAATGTCATTTTAAAAAGAAAGTCACATTATTGAAATCTCAAAGCTACAAGATAATGCATGATTAATTCAAAACAATGTGAATAGATAAGCATTACATTTGACAGAATAATCTGAATGCTAAAGGGTTAATGTATCAATAATAGTTTCTTCATTTTGTCTTTTAGAGAAATTCTTGGCTGAAACCACTTGTCCACAGAATATAAAGATGGAGAATGCCGATACAAAGCAGGAATGTATTTTCGCCTACAAGAGAATTGCTGCCAATATAGCTTGGCCTCACCAATGGCAAACAAGCTGAAAAAAAGAAACTTGGACTATTTTTTGATTTGAAATTGTTTCACTTAAATATTGTCAGTGTCCATTATGGAGTGGTGGGCATGAGGAGTTATGTTTTATACAGCAGAAACTGGTGGTGGGGGATCTCAATTCCCTTCAGTTTCATTGAGGATCTCCATCATGGAGACGGAAACAACTGACTTGTTGAGTTTCAAAGAATTGTATCAATTCTATATTTCATTTGCCTTTTCCCCCCTGTATTCCACCAAACTGTCCCCCCCCCCCTGTCCTTTCAACAAATAAGTCTTTCATAATATTCCCTTATTTTTGATTTAATTCCAAAGTGAAGTTTAATGAATGAAGTGGATTGGTTAATGGAATTAAAAGGGGAGGAAGGATTGTCTATGAAGTTCCACTCCCTCCCTTCAGATCTAACTTCTTTCACAACATTCTCTCCAGAACAGAGAAGCTGGTGTTTTAAAATGGCCATCCAGCTGTAAAAAGACATGCCAAACACCACAGTCTGCAATTTACCATTATCCAATCTATGGAAATATTTGTAAAAAAAAATTAAAAAAAAAAAAGCAAAAGGTTTCAAAACCATGAAAAAATACAAAGAAATCCTGTTTATGTTCAAAATTATTTGGTTAAAATTTAAAAATAAAAAAGATTATGAAACCAAAGTTTCTAATAAGAGTTTCAGCTAAGCTATATTTATGTAAAGATGAAATCTAGCTTAGTTATTACTTTTGCAATAAGCATCAGTTTTTATATCCTAAATATAAATTTTATATAAAAATATTTTGAATTTTTAAAAAATTTATAAACAAATAAAACAGTAAAGAAGCTACACACACACACACATATATATACACACACACATTTATATACACACTCAGTTTTGGTAATTTTATTACTCGCCAGTTGCTATGCCTTGTTGCAAATTGTGATGTTAACTGTAAAATGTTTATGTAATGCCATATTTATATGTAAAGAAAAATCAACATTAAAAAGAATAATTGATATTGATTTTCTATTATGTTATATTGATAGAAAGAAATGTGATTGTATAATATTTATATCATTTAAAATGAATTCACAAATTGTCCATCAGGACAACTCAACCTCATTTTGCATGTAGAGGATAATCAGCTCATATGTTACTTTGGTTGGAATAGACTGTCTTTTATTATCGAGAGCATTGCTGCTGGGAGTGGCCAGCTCAATATGTCTGTCTGTTGGGTGCCACGTAAAAGCATCAGCGTAGACAGTCTGGTAGCACGTTAAAAGCACCCAGGACACACTAATGTGGTTGGTGTTAGGAAAGGCATCCAGCCGTAGAAACCAAGCCAAATCAGACTGGAAGATGGAATTGCTAGAGTGCACACATTAATAAGTCTTTAAATCTAACAGATGAAGGGATGGATTCAGCCCATAGCTTCTCATCACAGACACATCTTAATGATAAAAGGCATGGTATTTACAGAAAATTACTAGTGGTATATGACCTAAGAGTGCAAGACTCCCAATGATTTAGCCCTAGGGGAAACTGCTATGAAATGTAGATATAACTATCCCCATCACATTCAAATAAGGTAATTGATAGGGTCAGAGAGAGAAAGAGAGATTGTCTTTTTCGATTGGTTTAGAGAACTGTGGGATAAAAGAAAGATTAATAATCAGCATCTCCTGTTCAATGTACAAACTTATATCATCAATAATCAAACACAAGACACTAAACATTGTGAAAATATATTGAAGTATATTCTTGTATGATTATAGTATAACAAAATATTATTTTACTTTAAAATGTTTTCAAGGTTGGGATTAAGAGACAAACTTCCCAAACAATATTTTTAAAAATTACTGAGCAAAAGAAAAGAATTTTCATCAATAGAGCATCATAATTTGATTTGTTTAGACATTCATAAAATACCAGAATAAAGTATAGAACAGTGGTTCAGTGTCTTTCCACACACTTGTGCATTGCAAGAACTATATTGGTGCACTGGTGCAGCACAGATAGCTAAGTGCACCATAGAGTTTAAAAATAAAATTTAATCTTTACAAACTCTAAATGATTACTTCAATGTCTCAAACATGTTTTTCATAATTTTGTTAAATTCATAAAAAAAAGGTTAACAATAATGGGTTTTTTTCTCTAAATTTTAAATATTTTTTTTGTTGTTGTTTTACATTCCCTGCGAAGTGCAACGGGAGTTCTTTATCTAATCACCTATGAGACATTAAGAACCACTTCTCTAGATTATAATTGTTTTAAATTTAAGCACTAGGACCATAAATTTAAGGAGAGGAGGTTAATTAGATCAACCTCGGAGGGATGAAAGGTAAAGCTGACCTCGATGGGAATTGAACCCACAGCAGCAAAGTTTCTACTGTTACATATATTCTTAATTCTGACTACCTTTTACTGTAAAGACACTCGTCTGGAACAAATACTGCTTGTTTTTTTCTTTTTTTTCATGCTCTAATGGTTCTGCCAGCTTGTGGCTGCAGAATTCTTCATCTATTAAAAAGAGAAATTATAGTTTAGAATTCAGAGATGGGTTTTGTATCACAGCTTTTGTTGAAATCATGGAATTGATTTCTTCTTCTATAAAATTCATTTCCTTTAAAATCTTGATTGTGTGTTGACCAACGACTGGGTCCTCTCTGGCAGATGTAATTGCTGGTGACTTGGAGAAGAGAGGAGATGGTGAAGGTACAGAACTGCCATTAGAATCCACCATAAATGATTTATTTGCCTTATTGTGTGAGTGATTTGCAGCTTCTTCCAGACTCAACACCGGGGTACAACAGGCATCAACATTTTCAAATTTATCAATCCAATATTTCTGTGGTTGACTCAAAAACTTTTCTTTCAAGACCTTTCGAATGTTTTCCTCGTTATCAAACTGGAAGTAGACATCTTCATCAAGTTCCAAAACTTAGAAAAAGAGAAAAAATAAATTTCAATTAAAATTTGAAAACAATGTTTTTCTTTTCAAAGTTTAACTGAATTTGCAGAGGAAGAAGATAAATATATGTAAACTTATTTCAAAACACACACTTGGTAAGTGCCCCAACATGGTCAAACACAGCAAAAGTTTGTGTGTGTGTATATGTATGTATAGGTGTGGCTGTGTGGTAAGAAGCTTGCTTCCCAATGCCATGGTTCCAGGTTCAGTCCCACTGCGTGACACCTTGGGCAAGTGTCTTCTACTATAGCCTCGGGCCGACCAAAGC
>JAOPUL010001697.1:33896831-33907390 GCA_027564515.1 Octopus rubescens
ATCCAGCTGTAGAAACCAAGCCAAAAATAGACTGGAGTCTGGTGCAGCTCTCCAGCTTGCCAGTTTCCAGTCAAACCCATGCCTGCATGGAAAAAAACAGACGTTAAATGATGATGATGATGATGATGATCCTCATGTTTTTCAAGCTAACTTATATATTGGTAGCTTCACTTGGATGACTATGATTATTAGACCAGCACTGCCTCACATGCAACCATTTAGCTTCGCAGCCAAACAGCAGCACTTGACTCTATTCGGTGCCCTCATCATCATCATCAACAGGTACCTTTCTTGATGATGAGTGCACTTGTATCAGAGTGGCCCAATACCTCAGTTTCCGCGCATGTGAGCAGCAAAAAATTCCATTGTGGAGCGGTAGTTGATAGATTTGGCCTGCATCTATTATCCTGCAACTATAGCACGGACTGATTCCCCCGACACGCCACTCTGAATGACATAATTAGAAGGGGCCTCGACGTGGCTGGTTTCCTGTCATAACTGGAGCCAGAAGGTGGTCTTGACTGTGAGGATGGTAAGTGCCCTGATGGAATAACCAACCCTCTTCCCATTCGAAGTAGGCAGATCCCTAATCTGGGATGTGACGGGCTGTGACACATGCTCTTGCTGCATTGACCACAAACCCGGGTAACGCTACCCATAATGCAGAGGAGCAGAAGAGTAACAAATATAGGAGCCTGAAAAACTGCTACCAGTTTGTGTCGGTCACCATCGAGACCTCAAATGTTCTCCGACCCCGCACTGCTGATCTCCTCCGCAAAGTCAGGATAACTGCGGCCCGTCTGAGAAATGAGCCCTGCAAGGTAGGGTGGCTGTTGCAGTGTCACTGACCATTCTGTGGCAACGCCTTTGCAATCATGCCAACGAGGTATGACTGAAAACGTCATTTGGTCTGGGGTGTACAACCCTTAATCCCCCCCACTCCCATCTTCTGCTGCCTATCCCCCTTTTTCTTTTGTTTTTTTTTCTTTCCTTGATGAGGTTGTTGTGGGGTTTTTCTCGATAATTTGATCTGTTATACTTTAACGGTCTTTTCTCTCTGTAAAAATATTTTGATAACAAATTCAAAATAATTTGCAAAAAAAAAAAAAAAGGCCTAAATGGTATGGAACAACTTTAATTTTTTGCCCAAGAAAAATACAAAAACGCATAAAGGGTGGGTGCGTATCTTACACGTTCGCTATTTGGAGGTTGTCATGTTTTCAAAGACCCACCTACCATAAATAAAACGGCAGTTTCAGAAGATATTCCATACTTTATGAAGAATAAGCTAAGAGAAAGAGAGCAAAACACTGAATAATTGAAACTAATAACACATTTTTTTTATCAGGGTCATAAGTCTATGAAAGACATAATTATATAAAAGAGAGAAATAATACAAAAAGGAGAAAAACTAGTCTTTTTTCCTTCTCCGTCAAGAGAATACACACCAAAAACATTTAATTATTTTTTTTACTCCTTTTTAGTTTACAATAAAAGTTTTACAAAAGTTTTACATACCTTTCTCGTCGTTTACCAGGTTTTTACAGACGACTATGTTTTTATAGTTCAGTTCCTGGTGTTTGTGGCAGTTATTTCCCTTGATTAAAATTGAACTCTGGGTAACAAATTTTACATCCGGCCTTTCCATATTTCCTCAGCAATAATCCATCATGGTGAGTAACCAGGCTTATGTTAAATCTCTTATTATCTCTCTTATTCCTTATTTTATTTCTACCATCAGTGCCATTTTAAAGAAGCTTCTTCATCGATTTTCCATATGTGTATATTTATTTTTCTGTGGTCAACTCCTACAGTATAGAAATTATAACACATTTCAGTTCCCCGTTTCTAATAACGTATGTGTTTGCCTGTCTTGCAGGGTGCTGTACGAACTAAAACCGTGAAAAAAGCCGCACGTGTTATTATCGAGAAATATTACACTCGTATGACACTAGATTTTCATACAAACAAAAAGATATGTGATGAAATTGCTATTATCCCTAGCAAGACCCTTCGCAACAAAATTGCTGGGTAAGTCAAATATTTTCTTTCCTTTTCTGAAATGAATCTTAAAATTGATTGGAATATATATTAAATTATTTCCATTAACAACTTTTAAGTTCTCGTTTGTATTATTTGAGCGGTTTATGCAATTTTTACTCTTAATTACACATTAATTCTCTTAATGGTAAGAATAATGAAGCTTTTTACTCCCTCTCTTTTATTATACTTCGTTATATTTTTATACTTTTCGAAAAAAATACTAATTTCTTCCATACTGTTGGTAAATAATCTCTTTTTGTGGTCTAGGTGTGTTGGAACATGGGTGAAATATATTTTGGCAAGCTCAGTGCCAGCATCGTTTTAATATTGTACACATAACTCAGCAAACGAAGAATTCGAATAATTATTTCATTTCTTGTTTCTAATTTCATATTAATTCCAGAAATATCAACTGGGATAATCATAAGTATTAGCCACCGGATTGGTGAAAGGTAAATTCCTAATTGTTAGGTCAATGAAGTTAGCTTTAAAATGGTCAACAGAAGTTCTTCACAACCTGCTAGATATAGCAGCCAAATAACCTCCTCTCTTGGTAACGAAGAATTGTAGACCCTGGTGCTATTGGAAAATTAACCAAGAGGCCATGTCTGGATTGTCTTTGATTGTAGATCTGCTTTGTTAGTGCTGATCTGGGATTAGACTAAAGGAGCAAGTTTAAAGCTCAGTTTGAAATGTGCTATATATTTGGGTAAACTAACTTGATCATTATTCCAGTGTGTCTCCTTGTATCAACAGAAAATGTTTTTCAATATCTTGAAGCTGTAAATAGTTCTGTGGATGACATTCCCAAAGAATTCCTTGTTTCACTTTTATGCCATAAGTCATCAAATACAAATGGACCACAGCTAAAACTAACATCTTGACATGAAAAACATTTGTTGAGTCTGTATACAAAGAAAAACATCTTCAAGTAACCACAATCTAGATACGTCTCATTGCTGTATCGCAAATCTCTGTCTCCCATTAACGTTTAAGATCCTCAGTTTCTTGTTCTGGTCTTGACACCCCTTCTTCAGAATCTCGGTTCCATTTCTGTACATAAAGCAAACCTTGTTGACTTGAAAATACTTGATTAGCAGATATTTTGGAGCTTGTTACAGGTATTTCTGGTTAATCTCTTTCTTGTAAGAAAGTCTTACTGTCGGCAATATTTTGAAATCTACAAAGAAAAGCTTTCATGTAATCACACCACCTACCTAGATATGAATTACTGACAATGGTAGTTGAAGGCTTTCCCATCATCATCATAATGTCCACACTTCCATGAGGATACAAACCAGTTCTATGTAAAGTTGTCAGGGTGCAGTGATTAATAGTGGATCAGGGAAATTATTGCAAATTTGTTCTCTAAAATCAGATCTGGTGTCTTAACCCTCTCGCATCCAGATTTTATGCTTATTTATTCACATTGTTTTAAATTAATCATGCATTATTTTGTAACCTCATGATTTCGATGAAGTGATTGTAGGGTAGGTGTGAGAGTCAGATCTGGCTAGTTTAAACATAAAATAATTAGAATATTTTGGCTGGATTAAAGGGTTAAGGATTACATGAACTGGTTTAACAGCAATGACATCCTTGCTAATGATAGTATGCAACAAAACTCTTGTCACAGTGCATATAAATCACTAATATATTCTTATAAGGTCCTTTTAGATGTAAATGAAATTATAATAGGTGATGAGCTGAGGTAAACCAGAAGGATATTTTCCCAATGAGGTGGTCATGAATGGCTGGTTTGTAATTCCTTTAATACTTGGTGTTGCATGTTTTCAACAGCTTAGGATTGTATAGACTAGAATATCATTTAACATGAGTTTTCCAGGCTGGCTAGGGGGACACTTCAGATTCCATGGTTTGTTTTGGCTTGGTTTCTACAGCTGGATGCCCTTCCTAATGCCAGCCACTTTTGTGCTGGGTGCTTTTTACATGGCACTGGTTTTAGGACATCAATTCTGTTTCTGGTCTCCCTCTTCCACAACTCCCCTCCACTTTAAGTGATTAGCACTTTTTGCAACTGTCCGCATCCATCTGACGAAACCAACATAGCCTTCTCTCAATACACTAGTGCTCTGTCACACATGTACACTTGATATTGCACAGCACATACCTTCTCCAGCCTTCACATTCAGGTCCCACATCTCACTACCATGTAGCATCGCTGTTAGTACATATGCCTCATACAATCTTCCCGTCACTCGGAGAGAGAGACCTTTGGTTGACAACAGAGGTAATGGCTCTCTGAACTTTCTCCATTCTATTCTTATTCTAGCAATTACACTTTTGGTACAACCTTCTCCATTGCTAATTAGGTCACCTAGGTAACAAAAATTATCTACTTCCAGAGAGCCTCCAGGACATTTGAGAATCTCAATTTCCCATGTATCTGTAGTTTTTATGACTTCTGTACATCTTCCACATACAAACACTACTTTCTCTGTTAACCTTCCTACTATTCCACTGCATTGGGTACACCAAATGGAATTTCTACCTGAAGTGGATAGGATCCTGTGTATTTTCTTGCTTGCTAGGACTTTGGTTTTTTACTAAGTAACTTAAAAACCCTTTGATTCCAGGTTTTGTTTCCACACTTGGAATTTCTTTTCTAGTTCTATTACAGATTCTGCTATGAAGGCCAAGATGAGTATATAGTAGTTCCCATGGGCTTCCAGTCTTAAATTCCTGTTTGGCTTGGAAGACGATGAATAAGACTGTTCTCCAGAACAGCAAATACTAAGTACAATGACGTGTTCTTAGCTAAATACTTCTCTTGCATTTGGCTGACTGAAAATAGCATCCATGGTGCTTCTCCCCAGGACAAAACCAAACTGCATTTCATCTAATCTAATTCTGTTCCTAATTAATTACTTCTATCTAAGGCATCTCCCTTGCCCTTGTAGCAGTTGACTATAATGCTGCTATACCAGTAACTGAGGATTATGTTCCTGAATAACCTGATTGATTCTACAGGTGACTCGACTGTAACCAACTCTATCTTAAGCATCTCAGTAGTGACTCCTGATGAACCAAGGACTTTCCCTGTCTTCTGATAGTGTTTTTAGATTACTTTAAAACAGGAAGTTTGTATCCTAGTATCACGGGGCACTATCAAGTAGGTTGGTATTAAAAACAATTATAAGCTGACTTGGATGATATTGTCTGGAAAGGGGTTGTTAAATGTGTATTTGGTGTAACTCCTGGTTGTATGCTTTCAGGTTTGTCACCCATTTGATGAAACGTATCCAGAAAGGTCCAGTACGTGGCATTTCCATTAAACTGCAGGAAGAAGAACGAGAAAGGAGAGACAACTACGTTCCAGAAGTAAGCTAATTATTTAAGGATACTTTTCTCCTCCTCCTCCCCTCATCCCTGCAATTTAATAGTGAATAATTAACTCCTTGTGTATTTTTTAATATCTATTAATACAGCCTGGTTTTAATTTGTTTTGTTTTTTTATTAATCAGGTCTCAGCTATTGAACAGAATGGAATTATTGAAGTTGATCCTGATACAAAGGAAATGTTAAAGGCTTTGGTAAGTTTTCTAACAATTTTATTATCCGTTTATTGGGTTTCCTTTTAGCTTCATATAAAGTTTTGATCTGATGTTGCATTCCTCATGGCTCCCTTTTTATAACCAGATTCTGTGTGTATATTGACATTACAGCAAGTACAATTGTGTATATTTAGTTTTATCTTCATGTGTAATATATTATCACCATTTTCAGTATTGCTTTTCTAGTGTCACAAGAAATGTCTTGTTTAAAAGATGGATCATTGAACTTTGTTTTAAGATTGTATATTGGAAGAGCTTAATTATATCCGTACTAAAAATGATTGTTAGTCTATCTGTGAAATTCAGTATATTCCTCTTTAAGCTAAATAAACTTTGTATTGCATTTGATAATCTGCTCACATCATTCTTTTAGCATTCAGATTATTGTCAAATGGAAAGCTTATTTATTTATCTTGTTTTGAAGTAATCATGCATTATCTTGTAGCTTTGAGATTTCGATGATGTGATTGTTTATTTTTACAATGACATTGTGGAGTAGGTGTGAGGGGCCAGATCCAGACAGGGTATTATGGCTGGTTTAAATGCTAAAAGGTTATTCTTCATATTACTACATATCTTTCACCTCATCATAACTGTATCTTGGCTTATTTCCTTTCCTGATGGTGTCAGGAGGATTTAAATTACTTTTCAATATTTTATTTACGGCAGCGAGCTGGCAGAATCATTAGCACACTGGACAAAATGCTTAGCGGCATTTCATCCATCTTTGTTCTGAGTTCAAATTCCACTGAGGTTGACATTGCCTTTCATCCTTTTGGAGATCAATAAAATAAATACCAGTTGCACACTGAGGTCAATGTAATCGACTAGATCGCCTCCCTCAAAATTTCAGGTTTTGTGCCTAAAGTAGAAAGGAATATTTATTTAAACCGTTGATCTTTTAAATGTCCCAGGGAGGCTGTGAAGTTGTTTTACTGGTAATGTAGAATTTTCAATGATGTTATATCATCATCCTTTAACGTCCGCTTTCCATGCTAGCATGGGTGAGACATATTACACAATTTTTATCTCTTAATAAAATCTGAAACATGTACATTTATTATTAGACATATTTTTCTGATCCCTTAGGTTTCTGTTTCTGTCTTTAGACATGGGGTTTGTATTTCTAAATTTAGTTAAAAAGACAAAAAACAAAGATTTGCCTTCCTTACCAGAAAATCAATTTTCTGTAATTCTTAATGTTTTGGTAATTGTTAGGTTGTATTCAATATTTTCTGTTGAGACAAATCAATGCCAAACATGATTGTATAAATATCTGGTTTAATTTCCTGCATCATGAAAAAGCATGCATTATGGTGCAATTTTATTGATAAATTACATACTAAAAGAAGGATTTTTCATTGATTCTTCATGGAATCTATTAATATATGGACTTGATATATTACATGAGCTCAGGCTTTACGGGTCTATGGTTAGACAAGCAACAATTTGTCTTTTTTATTCTTTATCTAAACAATCCAGATATCTGTTGTCATATTACATTATTAGAGTCTATGAAAGTGTCTTTGTAACTGCATGCTAGATTCCAACTTCATCTACATTTTTTGTCTCTGAGAACTTAAGACCTACAAGTATGCCATTATAATCATGTAATTATAATTGGTGGTTTGTGATAGAAATTTTGAAGCAAAATTCTGACATTTCTTGTGCTTAATTTTTCACTTTGGCATTTGTTTCTCTTAAAATGAAATCTGTTGCTTAAGAACATCTAAAGGCTGCAGTACTCATGGACATTATTAGTCTCCTTCCTTTCTGGCATGCTTTCTTACATGCATCTTCTGATTGTATTGATTACCATAACACTTTATCACAGTGAGTTATGTTAAAAGCTGAGATAGTAAATTCTACTGTTATAACATGAATTTTTGTCTATTTTTCTTTTAGGACTTTGGTAATTTGGAAGGTCTGCAAGTAACACAACCTATTCCATCTATGGGAGGCTTCAGAAATGGGCCCAGAACATAATGTAATTACAACTAAATAAATTTATAAATCTGTATACATTTGGTTTGTGTTTTTTATTAAGGCCAATCACTGGCTGCTTCTATATCGCCAACACCTGTTGCCTCTGTAGACTTATCCATCACTGGACTTGGAACAGTCCGGAAGGTGATCAACCATACCCTCATCTGCTGCTGCTGGTTCTGCAGAAGACCTCAACTCGGCAAAACTGATCAATTGTGGGCAGCAACACTTGCGTTGAAGTTTTGAGTGAACCCCACCACCAAGCCTGGCCCAGCCCCATCCTGTCTCCGTGATCCCAACATTTGCATTGCCCTGGCCGAGAATGTAACTTACAACAAGCAGGCGTGGGACATAACCAACTGCTACTGCAAGGCTTGCCTGTATGGTTATATGAACGAGCACCGCAAGATATGCCATTACAGATGGGCAGAAGCAGCAGCAAGGAACGACACCAGTCAGGTATTCGGCATTCTTCGCAGAGTCCATGCTGGCCTCCAGTCCTGGTGAAGGATACCAATGGCAACACCATCACCACAGACGGTGGAAGGAACACTTCAGCTTTCTTCTCTATCACCCATTGATCCCAGCCTGACCATCACTAGACACAACCAACAACACTTGCTGACTCGTTCCTGTCAGTGCCGTCTTAAAGAAGTTCAATAACTGCAAAACCCCTAGAATCTACACTATCACAAAATGGAGGAAACATGAACCAGTGGCTCACTCGCATCATCAACCATGTATGGGTGTCAGAGCGACCCCTGGGGCATCATCCTCCCCTTCTGGAAACGGAAAGGCCACAAACTCATCTGCAGCAACCAAGGGGCATCACCCTCAACTGTACTCTTCCTGCCATTAGATACAGACACCGCCCACATTTTTGCTCTTCATCTTCCCTCTGGAAAATTCTCAAGCTCCTCGGTGCACCTCCCAAGATCTTGGTGTTACCTTTGGGAACTACCGGCCTAGTCAGCAACTTGATCGACCAGCTCAGGGATGCACTGACCATTTACGTATTTCACCAACAATAGTTTTTGTTAAAGAATGTGATGTTTAGATAGAAATACCTCAAACCATGTTGCCTCTATATTCTGCTTACAACTATTACACAGGCACCTAAAACAATCGTTGAAAGCAGGTATGGATGTGCACCTACAAAGTTAGCTTTCCCAATCATGTTTTTTAAGTCCAGTCCTCATTGCATGGTACCTTGGGCAAGTGTCTTCTATAAACCTGGGTCAGCCACAGCTTTGTGAGTGGATTGGTAAGTGTAAACTGAAAGAAGCCTGTCATGTGTGTTTTTGTGCCATGTCTTGGCATTGTGATGTCATTTGTTTCCAATCTGATGTGGAAACGTTCAGTCTTGAGGAAATATTACTTTGCTTAGAAGCAAGTGAAAGTTGGCAAAAGGAAAGGTTTCTGGGCAGAAAATCTGGTTTAAGTATGCATAGAATAGTAGTGGACAGTAAAACTGATGTTTGTCTTATTTTAAACTTGTGCAAGATATTTAGTACACTTAATTGAAGAAACAAACAAGGAAAATTGGTTCTCCCTACACTGATATTTTCTTTACAATTTCCTGAAAATTTAAGATTCCTAAAATGATGTTAACTCAAGTTGTACAGCATTTATTCCACTTCTTGGTAATCATTTATCAAAAATTTTTAAATGGTTAACTAAACAAGCTGGTGACACATTAACAGCAACTGGTAGTGGTTGGTGTTAGGAAGGACATCCAGTCATAGAAACAATGCCAAAACGGACTGGTGTAGCTCCCTGACTTGCCAGTCTCTGGTCAAATTATCTGATCCATGTTAGCATGGAAAACGAATGCTAAATGATGATGATGAAATGGAACCTAAGTATAATTTAGAAAGTTTGTAGGATTTTAAAAAAGGTTATATTATTGTGTGACTGACATGTTCCTCGTGTTTATTTAATTTTTGATGCTAACGCAACACCGAAGACTGCTTTTGGTTCCATGATACAAACCCGTTTTAGAGAGGCAGATTTGAGTGGAGGGGTTAATTGATACAATTAAACCATTTTGTTGAAATACTTTTTCAAAATTACTGAAGAATATAGTGAAATTAGCTCCTCCTCTCAAAGTGCTAGCTTTGTACCAAAATGTGATAGCATTAAGCTGATATTTGAAATATTTCAACAGGAGCTCAGAAGACCACCAAGCTCGGTCTTCTTCGGCAAGATTTCAACAGCTGGATGCTCTTTACATGGCTGTTAAATTTTAATTTAGATTACTTTAAAACAGAAAGTTTGTACCACAGAGCAGGATAGTCTCAGGTGGTTTGGTATGAAAAGGGTTAGTGCTTGACGAGTACTTTATTGATTCTGCAGAATGTAAAGAGCTGGAACAGTTTAAACATTTCTCGGCTCCAGTTATTCTGTCAGCTTAATGAGTTAATTAAATTGATTTTCAAAACTAATTGAAACAAGCAGTGTATTTCCACAGAATTATAGTAAGAAAGAAATTACTTTACAACCCAGTTCAACTCCTTTAATTCTAAAAACGGTACTGTATGTGTATCCCTTATATTGCATGGACAATCTGAACATTTACTATTTTCTTAATCTCTTATATACATGATACAAGAACAGATCCTATACAAAAAAACAAATTGTTTAGCTGTAAATCAACCCTGATGAAAGGCATTCCACTCGAACGTATCTAATTATCGGGAATAGGATTTCAGGTGTCCTTTGAAGGGTGGGGACTATTTATAGAAGCTTTGTATATGGATATAAAATGGGTTTTATTCAGTTTGCTTTTACCAAATCCATTCATGAGATTTTGGATGGCCCAGGGCTACTTGCCTGAAGTGCTGTAGGCAGGACTGGATTTAAACTGGAGGGGCTCATAAAAAGAATTAAAATCTTGGAAAATTATTGGTGTCAGTAATGTGGAGAAATCTATGGTTATTTATCATAAAAGAGAAT
>JAOPUL010001697.1:33908524-33923902 GCA_027564515.1 Octopus rubescens
AATCTTGGAAAATTATTGGTGTCGGTAATGTGGAGAAATCTATGGTTATTTATCATAAAAGAGAATCCATTACATTTAAGCCGTCAAGATATGTTTGTATATTGAAAGAGAATCTCTTCATGCAAGATTACTGGGAGGTGGACCCTCCCTGTATTGAGACCCCTATAAATCTGGCCCTGGCTGTAGAACAACATGGTCTAAAGCAAATTTTTCAACCACACCTACACCTATTAGTATAACAGCTCTCTTACCATACATTGAGGTGCCACCTGGCACCTCACCACTATTTCTCTTTGTTACTACTGATTCATTTCTCTCTAAAAATCTAAGTAGCTCCCCTACAACAACCTGCTGCACTCCATCTTTCACCGTAATCCTCATCTGCTAGCTTAAAAGCCCTCTCCTTGGGTTTCATAAGCTTGTATGGTGACATCACTAGTGCCAGTGGCACAAGAAAAACACCCAGTACACACTGTAAAGTGGTTGGCATTGGGAAAAAGCATCCATGCCAATATGGACATTAAATGATAAAAACAAGGTAGACACATAGTTTTAACATTCCATGTGAGGTCCACTGGGAAATTCTTTGATCTCGAATGCACCACAAAGATATAGAATGGGAACTACTTGCTGCTCTACATTGAAGCAGCTTTGATTATAGTCCTGTTCTGTATTTGCTTAGTTCCAGGTGAACCCTGACAGTCTTATTTACAGTATAAATTGAAGTTTAAACTTGTTGCTAGTCTCCTGTAATTAGTCAACTTTATCATTTAATCTCAATCCCAAGAAGAAAACAAAAATTATAAATTTATAAAGACCCCCATCTACATTTTGTAGTCCTTAAAGTAAAAGGCAATGTACAAAGAGAACATATGCTTACAAATTGAAGAGAACAGATTTTGATAATTAGACTTATCAAATTGATGGGGACCCCCCCCCCTCTTTTAATTTACACAAAACCAGGAATAAGTTAAGAGAGTGATGGTAGTCCCAGTATTTAAGTAAAACTATTTTATCAACTAAGTATGAAAAATATTAACTTGCTTCTTAACTTCAAACTAAAATATGACTGAGATAATTTTTTTTTCCCTTATATTTATTTGTTCCATTAAGATTCCAGTTTGCCCTTGTGTCCCTATGTATTATTTTAGGTGAAATTACATTATCTTTGTAAAACTATATGAGAACACTGTGGCAATTAGACTTGTTTAAAGACATGTATATACCTATTATATATGCAAGTCCTTACAGTAATGATCACTGAATTCACTCACTAAGACAATAAACATCAATTTGGGTCAAGATCTGGAGATTAAATAAAAATATTAAAATAGCCAGGCTATTTCAAACCCTCCAATAAACTAGCAAAATTAAGTAGTAGTAGTAGTAGTAATAAAGATATAACATTCTTTTGCTTTCCCAAATAATTTTATTTGTAAATAAATTGAAATAAGTGTTACTATAACAATTTATAAACCCTAGAAAACCCAACTTCTGACGGGACAGTTTCAGTGAACTAGAAACAAGTTACCTTTCAATTAAAATGTTTTAACTCCTAAATATTTTTGAACGGTTTTTATTGACATAGAAGGAACTAGGATGACAACTCTACTAGCTCAGGTTGTTAAATTAGTGAATTAGACCAGTTAAGACGAGAAAATTCATGAGGACTCTCAGCACATTTATTTATCACAGTAAACAGACTCTCAAAAATCAGAGATAAGTCTAGCTGAGAAAATTCACTTAACATTATATACAATTTTTGTCCTTTACATAGCACAGAGAAAATGCAATGGCTAGAAATTTGCAGGACTATGTAGAATGTTCAATAAATATAAAAGTTAGTAACCACAGACAATTCCAAAGTTAGATTAATTAATATCTTGGCAGACATATTCATTGAAATCACTGCCAGTCATGTCTTGTGAAGCATGAAAAACAACTATTTGCAATAAAAGAAAAAATAATGTTCTATCAGTATACTAATATAAGACTAATGGAAATTTGGACTAAAACGAAATTAATAAAAACGTAAATACAGTAATAGGAAATGTTCTTTTCAATCTGGAATTTGTTAAAGAAGAAAAGAAAAAAAAAAGGTTAAAGGAGAAACTGAGTAAATGTTGAAGGCTTGAAACAGCATTGTTTTACTTTACTTCACTTTCTATTAAATAACTCAGGATAGATTTTTATAATTTTTAAAACATTCCTTTATCAAGTTTGATGTAGAAAGACAAATAAAATATAAGAAAAAAAGAATGAAACATTTGAGCTAATTTAAAAAACGTCTTTAATCAGGACAGCCAAAAATCAAATGGCTAAAGTGAGAAACACATTAAATCATTTACATTTATATATATATATATATATGTATATACATAAAGGTTGGTTTAGTTATTTTTTTGTCTTTTTATTCAACTGATGCCAACAAGTGATAACATAATTGCAATATTAGCAATTGTAAACATTAATATGCCATGTATTCTCATCTATCATGCAACAATTATTAGTCTTCCAGCTTTCTACACTATAGTAAAGGACAGGAGATGTGTTAGAGCACTCAGGAAAAAGAAAGAAAATAAAATCAGGAATATTAAACATCTCCATGAGACAATAACTTGCCTGGCCATCAAGCTATATATATATATATATATACACATATATATATATATACATACATATATATCTCCTAGATAAAAAATAATATCTCTTTAGACTTCTTTCAAACAAATAATCAAATGTATTGATTTCTTATAATATATATATATATAATAGGAGAGAGAGAGAAGCTAGCTAGAAATCAACACCAACTTTCATAGACAAACCAAGTATAGAAAGTAAAGCTAAAAAACACTAAAAACTAAAATATAAAAAAAAACCCACTTGTTCCCTGCAAACTAAAACAGTTCAATCGGAAACAGGTGAAGCAACGATGAGAAAAGACAAGAATTTACAAACTAAAACAAAAATTTCTTTAAATTTAAATGTAATAAAAAAAAAAAAATATTAAAAAAAACTTATTAAAACCACCAAAAGTGGACAGATTAAAAAAAAATGTAAACAGTTAAAAAGAAGTATCAAATATAGGAGGTAATTAATTAATGATAAGCAGTGGGGTTAAGAAAAGGCAGGAAAGAAAGAAAAAGAAAAACAAATTAATTTTAAAATCTGGTAGAGGAAGAAAATGCAAGAAAAAAAAAAACAAGAGTTGGTTTAATACGGAAAGAGGACAGAAGCAGCGTTTGTTGTTTAGTTTTACCTTCTTCATTCACTGGACGACCATTGTATTGAAAGAGGATTTTTAACGGAATATTTCTTGTCTGCAAAAATCTCCCAACAACAACACTACCTTAGAGTGATACCTGTTGCTGTTGCAGTAAAATGGCTGCTTTTTTTTTTTTTGTTTTTTGTGGTGGTACTTATTGCATTGTGACAACAACAACAACAAAATAAGAGAGAAGGGAACAAGATTAATTTGCAATTGCATTAGTGTTTTGAAATGAGCATGTGTCAATAATGCAAAGACAGGTGTTAAGTATCATGACTGCTGCTCAACTGAAAAAAATAAAGAGACACACATACACACACACCCACACACACAGAGTTTAAAAAAAAAAAAGAGGAGGGAATGGGGGGAGAAAAGAGGCAGCCAAAGCCAGCAACTATAAAATGTCTGATCATAAAGGAGAAGGTGAAGAAGCTGTCGCTGCTGTATCACTGGCCAGTTTGCTCGTCTGACAGTGAGGTTTTTTTGGAGGGAGGTTTTCAGGTTTTGGAGGTTTGGGAATAGGCTCTCCAAAGGAATCTTGAAAATAGCGTTTCTCTAATGCAGGTAAAGGAGCTGACGGGTTATTCTGTTTGGCTTTAGCCATGTTATAGTCCCCAGAATCAAAGTACTTAAACTGAAAAAGAAAAGAAACAAAAACTATTAAATACAGCTTTTATATTGAAAACCACAACAAATAGTATTTTTAAATTTACATTTGAAGAAGATATTGTACAACATTATACAGCATTTGTGCCAAAGAATACCACTTTACTAACACTCCAGTATTTTCTAACAAAATGAGAATCTGTTCTTTACAATGTTAAACTGTACTGGTTGGGTAGTTGAGAAGTTCACTTTGCAAACCCCATAGTTTCAGGTTCAGTCCCACCACACAGCACCTTGGGTGCCTTCTACTAAAGTCCCAGTATGACCAATGCCAAGTGAGGGAATTTGCTAGGCTGAAAATGCAGGAGGACCATCGTACGTTTAGTCTTTTTGTTTTTACATACATTTCCCCCTGCGAGCATGGGTTAGATGAATGAATGTATTATTGAGGCATTGTCTTACAGCCAAATGGCTTTCCTGTTGCTAACTCTCACCTGTATTAGAATGGATCTCTTACGTCACGGCTCTTTGAAGACATTGACAGGAAAAGTAACAATACTGTTTGTAACTTGTGCCTTTTGTAGAGCATAAAATGTAAATGAACACACAAAACATATACTTATATATATATGTAGAGAGAGAGAGATGCAGGCATGGCTGTTGGTTAAGACACTCACTTTGCAACCATGTGGTTTTGGGTCCAAGAATAAAAAGCACTCAGTATACTGTAAAGTGGTTGACATGAAAAAAGGGCATCAAGTCATATAAACCATCCCAAAACTGAGACACTAGAGCAAGATCTAGTCCTCTGACCCACTGGATCATGTTAAAATGTTCAACCCGTGCCAGCATGAAAAGCAGGCATAAAATGATATTTCTCTAAACTTTGCCCAGGCCAACATTGGTAAAACCCAACTTCAGAAGTTCTTAATTATATTTATTAGAATAGAGCATTTTTGACCCAATGGAGGGAGTTAGCACCAGCAGGCACCTATGAAGAAATATATCTAAACAACCTAAACCTATTTGTAGGAAAATATTCTGATTATAAAATGCATATAATCACAAGAGTTACACTCCAATCATCCTCATCCTTTATGTTCTACATCTGTTCTTTCTATGCAAGCATAAATGAGATGGCTTTTCTTTCTGAAGCAGTATTTAATGGCCAGATGTCATTCCTGTTGCCAGTTCTTTTATAATTGTCTCTTATAATATGCAAAGACAGTGTAACAAGAGTAACAATGCATTTAATCTTTTAGCATTCAGGGACGTTAAAGGATGATGATGATGATGATTACTCTTCTGTCAAATGTAATGCTTATTTATTCACATTAATTTGAATTAATCATTTTGATGATGTGATTGTTTATTTTTAGAATGACATTGTAGGGTAAGTGTGAGAGGTTAGATCTGGCTGGTTTAAATATTATCATCAACAACAACTTAGTTATCTATTGATCACTTTGTGCCCTGAGATTGTTTCTAGTCAATACGGATGTGAACTCTTCTGAGTTTGGTGAATTTTTTTTTTTTATTGACTTTTGTTTGTTCACCTGGCAGAAACTATTTCACTATAATGGTGGGGGTGGGGGCTCTATAAAGGGATTTTGAACTCAGAATGAACAGAGTCAGAAGAGATGCCACAAAACATCCCAACCAATGTTTCAAACAACTCCACCAATTCACTACTCTGGACTGGTCATTTATTGACTCAAAAAGGATGACAAGCAAAGTCAATCTTGGCAGGACACAAAGCACAAACAACTGTAATAAATAAACCAGAAGGCATTTAATCCATTGCTCTACAAGCGGTGATGTTTGTTTGCAGTCTCCAGTGAAAACATGTCTAGACAAGGGGAAAATATTACTTTGCTTGGTAACAGGAAGAGCAGCTGACCATTGAAAACTGTCTCAATGAATCATCTAACCCATGCAAGCATAGAAAAGTAAAAATTAAAACAATGATGAAGTACAAACAGCAAAAGGTGAATGAGTGAGAGTAAATATATAAACGGAATTCCATGAAATCAGTGAGTTCACCACTTTACATCAAATTATATATAAATGGTTTTATAAAAGCCATTCTTTATACATCAAAGTAAGGAATCATTTCTAAATATCAGTATTATATCAGGTTGTCTGGAAAGTTATTAGTGTTTTTTAAGTGCAATAATGGATAAGAATTTTAATTTCCATTGTTTTCTATGACCTTAATCCACTTTACAGGCAATTTGAATATTCCATCAGCATAAAACTCAGTTAATTTCGAGGAAAAGAAATCATCTAAGTGAGTTTTCACACCTTCTAAATCATTAAATGATTTTCCTTTTAGAGAGTTCTGCAGAGACAAAAACAAATGATAGTCAGATGGCGCAATGTCGGGAGTATAGTGGATGGGGCAAGAGTTCCTACCCAAGTTCATGTAACTTTGTGCAGGTAGCCAAAGACGTGGTTGGGCATTGTCCTGGTAGAACACAACCCCTTTCCTATTGGAGAGCGCTGGCCTCAATTTCTTCATCTTTTGATTCAAATTTGCTAGCTGACGGCAATGCACATCAGAATTGATGATCTGATTTTGTGGGAGTAGCCCATAGTAAATAATGCCTTTGAAATCCCACCAGACACAAAGCATGATTTTTTTTTGTTTTTTTTGAATGAATATTCTGCTTTGGAAGCTGTTTTGGAGGATCCTCATGCAAACTCCAGGATCTTGTTCTCACTATATTATCGTAAACAATCCATTTTTCCTCTCCAGTTATCACTTGTATCAGGAAAGGCTTATTTTCATTGCGTTTCAAAAGCATATCACAGGTGGAATACTGGTCCATGCAATTTTGTTCTTGACAGTTTGTGAGGCAGCCAAACATCATAGTGAGAAACATACCCAATTTTCATTAAGTGTTTGTGAACAGTACTTTTGGAAACTTGCAACTTCTTTGCACGTTCTCTAGTCATAATATTTGAGTTTTCTTCAATGGTTACCTTCAAAATATCGTCATCTAAGGTTGAAGGTCTTCCACAGTAACTGTCATCTTCCAAGCTACCCACCAAGTCTAAATCTTGCAAACCATCCTCGAACAGTTGAATCACCTACAGCATCTTCACCATAAACTCCACAAATCATTTTACATGTTTCCATAGCATTTTCACCTTTTTTGAAGAAGAAAAGCATTACATGGCAAATATGCAACTTTTGGTTATCCATTTCAAATGGCAATTAGGGCTGAAAGGAGTAAAATATTTGCTGATTTTTAACGTGGATCTTAGCTGATAGGCTTCAATACTGCAAGCAATTCCAGACAACCTGATATATTCATTCTTTTAGTTTCTATTTACAAAATCCATTCCCATGGGCTGGGGTTACATTTGGTCAAGGTGCCACACAGTGGGACTGAACTCGGAACCATGTGGTTGGGAAGCAAACTTTTTTACCCACACTGCCTTACCACTGCCTGAAGATTAATGTGATTAATTAAATTAGCTCCCAACAATGATTGGTGATTATTTTATTAATCTCAGAGAAATAAAAATGCAAAATAGATTCTAGCAGGATTTGAATTCAGAATGTCAAGAGATGTAAGCAATTGTCACCCAATGGGTAATTGATTCCACAGGATGTAGTAACAAAAAAAAAAAAAACCAACCAAATTCACCATCTTTGATGTCTCAGCAGCAAATGCAGAGTTCGCCTCAGTCTAAACTATATCAAGGATCTCAGATTTTTTTCTGGAGAAGTGTTTTGCAATCAAGAGCTAAGAGTTTTATTGTGCTGCTTCTCTGTGGCCCTCGTATACCTCTCAAAGTCCTGAGTAAAATGCCTTCATATCATTATCGTGATACTGTAGTTCTTCAGCTTTGGCCTCCCACCAATCTGATTTCAGTTTCCTAGTATATTGTTGCAGCTTCCTTCTTGCTTCCACCAGTTTCCCCTCTGATCTTGTCTTATAATTTAGCTGCCTTTGCAAAGTTCCTTTCCTCTTGCAGGGTCTTTTTTTCTACAGTCTAACCTAGAAAAATGACTAAGAAAAACGGTAAAGTATGTACTACATAAAGGCACTGTTACCACCAGTCCAACTTCATTAGCGCCACAGCAATGGCCACATCAACTATGGGAGGCTTTTCTGTCGCACTTTGTGCTATTTACTATCCTTCAGGAGTTTAATAAAGAAATCTTATATCACTGTTCTATTGTATATAAATAATGAATTTCATTATTTATAAACTATTATTATTGAGTTATTTGATGAGAAACTAGATTGGTATTTCTTGATTTGTCAGAACTTATAATGAGTAATTAATTTGGTTGAGTCATTAGTAAGAAGAAAAAGAAAAGATTATGGTTCTTTGTCCCAAATGACTTCTGATTCATTAAATGTTTATCAAGAAATTAACATTGTTAATAAATTACTTTTATCTAGAAATATTTCTATCAATAAACAGTCTTGACTTTCTCACAAGAGTTTTAAGAGAGAGAAAAGAAAGATATTTAAAGTTGTTATTATCAGTCTCACCACCCGACATAGGTTTACACCAAATAATTAGGAAAGGTTGTGTTGAGGTACAGGCATGGGTGGAGGGGAGTGTTTGAGAAATTCGCTTCCTAACCACATGGTTTTGGGTTCAGTCTCACTACATGGCACTTTGGGAAAGTGTTTTCTATAGCCCCAGGCTGACTAAAAACCTTGTGAGTGGATTTGGTAGATGGAAACTATTTGCACAGAATATTGGAAATGAAGGGCGTTGCTTGTATGACAGGGACACTTGTTTACAACTACTATACAATGACAACACACACACACACGTGTGCGTGTCTTGACATCATAAGTGTCACTGTCATACAAGCAGTGTCATTCTGGCCATAGGAAAATATATTTATTTTGAAAGAGGTGAGGGTTAGTGACAGGAAGAGCATCCAACCAGAGACAATCTTCCTCAAAAGACTATTCATGGAAAAATAGACTGATGATGATGATGAAGTTTCTTTCATCTTTGTTTGCTCACTTCATAATGTGGATTGGAATATCAATGTCAGATACTTCAGAGATTTATAAAGCATTCTTTTTCTAATGCTGGCATTTTATCCATGTATTATCAATAGCTTATATCAGGAAAGCCACATGAAAACTGAAATAGGTTTACACAAAACAAAACCTAGAATCAAGCGGTTTTAACCTTTTGATCCCAACATCAGAGAAATGGTAAAAGTTGAGGGTGGAATAATTCAAAACTGGATTAAGATATAGCAAGGCTCTAAATTAGAGATCCTGGATCTAATTGGAACAATTGACAATTACATCCTCTACAGAGAATCAGGATTGATAACATGTGATATTGGAATCAAGTGATGCAGGTTAGCCATGGAAGGATTTCTCCTTTAAAACTTTAACCCTTTAGTATTTAAATCGACCATATCTGGCCAAAATATTCCACTTATTTTATGTTCAAACTTGACAGATCTGGCCCCTCATGCTAACCCTACAATGTCATTCTAAAAATTAACAGTTACCTCATCAAAATCTCAAAGCTACAAAATAATTCATGATTAATTCAAAACAATGTGAATAAATAAGCATTATTTTTGATAGAGTAATCTGAATGCTAAATGGTTAATAATAGATTTATTTATTATTAATATATAGTTGATTATTATTACTACATAGTTAACTGTTCATTTTGAAAACATTTATCAATGGCAAAATAATACTGGGAATTTATTCTCTGTTGATAAAATAACTGAATGTCTTTACTCCAAAGTAAAATCACCATTAATATCCACTTTTTCCATGCTTGTTTGGGTCAGATGGAATTTGTTGAGGTAGATTTTCTATGGTTGGATGGTTTTTCTGTTGCCAATCCTCACCAGTCTCCAAATAAGGTAATATTTTCCCCATGGTCAGACATGTTTTCACAGAAGATTGGCAACAAAGGAAACTATTTGTATGACCTGACACTCGTTTGTTTACTAAGATCACATGATATGACGACATGGAGACAGTAACACACGCACACACAAATACATGCAAACAGTAACACACAAATACACACACACACACAATAGGCTTATTTCACTTATACAAGGCTATGGTTGACCCAGGTCTATAGAAGAAGACACTGACCCAAGGTGCCATGCAGTGGGACTGAACTGGAGACCATATGGTTGAGAAGCAAACTTCTTAACCACACAGTTACGCCTGTCTTGTAAATATGTAAGAGTCAGAGAAATAAGTTAAACAATTACTTAATAAAACTATAAAAATTAATTTGAGACGGAAGCCTAAAGTTATAACTTATTTTGCTAATATTTAAATCTGAGCCAAGTAATCAAACTGAATTTTATGTGGAAGGAAATTTGGAAGAATATAAAGATACAAAGACAGTAGAAAAGTTCAGATGAGCTAAAATTTATATCATCATCATCATCCTTTAACATCTGTTTTCCATGCTGGCATGGGTTGGACGGTTTGACCAGAGCTGGAGGGCTGTACCAGGTTCCAGTCTGATTTGGCTTGGTTTCTATGGCTGGATGCCCTTCCTAAAAATCCTCATCAATTTACTTTTCCATGTTTGCATGGTTTAACCTTTTAGCATTTAAATTGGCCATATCCAGCCAAGACATTTCACCTGTTTTATGATCAAACTGGCCAGATCTGGCCTCTCACACCAACCCTACAGTATCATTCTAAAAATTAACAGTTACCTCATCAAAATCTCAAAGCTACAAGATAATACATGATTAAATCAAAACGATGTGAATAAGGATTACTTTTGACAAAATAATCTGAATGCTAAAGAGTTAAACGGAGTTTATACAGACAGATTTTCTACAACTGGATGCCCTTCCTGTTGCCAACCCTCACCTGTTTCCAAGCAAGGTAATATCTCCTCTTGGCCAGACAAGTTTATGCAGAATATTTGGAATGAATGACATTCATTTACAACATCATTTGATGTCAAGACAAGGAGACAAATATATTTACAATGTAAATATAATTATAAAACTCATCCAAATTAAAGAGCCATCGATGGTTGAGTTGGGTTAGGGTTGGGGTTGGGGTGAATTTATTCAATTAATAATATACAGAAAGAAATGGTAGAAACTAAAGCAGGGAAGGAGTTTTCAAGCAACATCAGGTCTGTGCAAGTAGATCTTTTGGGTGAGGGAGGGGTTAACGTTTTGATGGGGGGGGGGGCTGTGCTCTTGGTGTTTGTGATTGATGTTATTATTGAACAGCAGCTACAAGCTGATGGCTGAAAAGACTGAACATGGACAAGGTAGGAAGTTAAGAGAGAGTGGTTTGTGTAATAACCAAGACTATGCAAGTTGGTTAGTTGTTATTTCTGGGTTTGAGGGGGTGGGGAATATAAGTTGAGTAACAAAGGGAGAAGAGATTAGTGAGTTGGGGTGACTTCTGTGAAAATGGCAAGTTCCAAGAAGACAAAGCCAGGATAGTAATAATGGTAGAAAAAACAGGGTGAGAAGAGAGAAAATCTGTGGGTCAAAGGTCGGAATTTGTAGGTGAGAAAACACCCGCACCCATCCACTTCCCAAAGAATCAGGTAATAAACGGTTTATCTACTGTCTGAATGCAAAATACTTGATTGGAATGATTTGTGTTAAAAGGTATAACAATTCATTGGTATTAGCAGTATCTTTAGAAAAGCAAAAAGTATTGGAAACATTTAGTGTGGTTTAAAAAGTAAAAAGCAATAGAATTAAAAAGACCATACGGAATAAAAAGAAACTGAGTAGGAATTTGAGAAGATTAAAGAATATTCATTCCCCCCCCCCCCAGTAATGGTTTATCACAATGCCTGACACAGTAAAAGAACTTTTTTTTTTAAATCCATAAAAGAAATTGTGAAAGTCCCAACAGTTGGTTGTTAAAGACAAATGAGATGAGACGAACCATCTTTGGAAGAAATATCTGAAATGATTCCACATTTAGAAAACCTTCAAAGATATATGTTTCCTACAGACATTCAGATTGACATCAGCCTCACCAATTCCCTCAGTCAGTATGGGGTGGGGCATGGCACATGGAAACGTCACAGACCTTGCCCCGCCTTTCAATTCAACATCATTATTTAACATCATCTTCTTCTCTGCTGGAATGGGTTGGAAAACTGAAAAAAAAATCTAAACAAACAAGGAAGCTAAGTTGATCTCCAATGTCTGATTTGGTATAGTTTTTATTGCTGGAAACTAACTCCAACCATTTTACAAATAAATATACAGGACACTTCTTTTCTTTCTTTTTTTAATTGGCACCAGCACTAATGAGATGACCAAGTAACCAGCAAGACCCTCAAATGAGTTGGGATGGAGTATTGATGGAGGTGGCTTTATTCCAGATGATGAGAAGTTAAAGTATGATGGAGGGACAGAAACATGTGTTTTACTATAGTGGAGACACATGACCACCTCAACTGAAAAGACAGAAAAGATATCCAATTAGAAAATATTTCTACCAGTCATATTTCAGAATAAAAATTTAAGCCACACTATTATAATAAAGTTCTACTTTGTATTTTTTGTTTTCCTTTTATACACAGATTTTATTAATCCTTGACAGAAGTCATCATCACCTTAAGTTTAGGAGATGAGAGAGTTTGTGGGTCATGCAATGCAGAAAGGCAGCCATTGTTTACCTGAATGAGTTTCAATGGTGAATAAACACAACTTGGGGTGAGAAATGGTGAAGGATGTGGAGGGGGATTGGAGGAGGGAGGGGCATATGTAGAGAGAAAACATTGGTTTCAAATGTTGGCACAAGGGTGAAGGGCAAAGTCAACCTTGGAAGTATTTGAACTCAGAATGGAAAGAGACAAAATACCATTAAGCATTTTGCCTGGTGTTCTAACAATTCTGCCAGCTCGCTGCCTGAACACATGCAAATATATATTGGTTTCAAATTTCGGCACAAGGCCAACAATTTTTGGGGGAGGGATAAATCGATTACCTCGACCCCAGTATTCAACAGGTACTTATTTTATCAACCCCCTGAAGGATGAAAGGCAAAGTTGACCTCGGCGGCATTTGAAATCAGAACGTAAAGATAAATGAAATGCCGCTAAGCATTCTCCCACCCCAACATCTCGGGTGGGGATAAATATTGGTAACACGGTTAATTATCTTTGATTGTTCCAAGGTAAAAAATATTTACTACGATAGTTGTACTTAGGTGGTCCTGTATCAGGCGATGCATGAGCTAGTCAAGGTACTCCAGCCTGGTCGGTCAGCAACCAACCTCAGTGCATTGTTTACCAGCTGAAGGTCGCTGTCATTTGTCTGGTACCAGTTCATCTGGCATAGTCAGTTATTATAGAATTGGTAGAGCTGTGACCAGATATCTTGGGCGAGTAGGGATGTGTTCAATCCCACTGCACAGCACCTTGGATAGATATCTTCTTTGGTCTCAGATCAACAAAAATCTGGTGATTGAAATTTGGTAAGCTGAAACTGTGTGGGAACTTGTTGGAGAGATTATCCCAGTGTTTGAATAGAAGACTTAATCTGGTGTCTGGTTAACACCATCATCTGGCCCATGTTGGGTTTTAGTGAAGCAGTCTGTTTGCAAGCACTGAAACTAGATCTCGCCTGTTCTTAAGATAACTTCCTCACCCCATTACCAGTCTTGAACGCCCTGGAAGTGAAGAGGGGCTGCACTTCGTCTTCTGATTAAATCATGTAATAAGTTAACTCATTTGAAGTACAAGAGGGTTGGTGGGGAGTCAGTGGTTGTGGTAAAATGGAAAGATCTCTCCTTTCTCTCTTTTTATAACATCCGTTTGACAGGAGCTGGCATGGGTTGGATGGTTCGACAGGAGCTGACAAGGCCCGAAGCTGCACCAGGTTCCTTTGTCTGCTTTGGCATGGTTTCTACAACTGGATGCTCTTCCTAACACCAACCACTTTACAGAGTGTACTGGGTACTTTTTATGTAGCACCAACAGGGTCACCAAGTACCTTGCAAAATAAAAAACCCTCGACTGGGGTGCGAATGGGGTGGAAGAGGGAGTAGTATTGAATGGGGTGTGGCTTTGTGGTAGTTGAGAGATTTAAGGGACAGAGATAGGTGTCTTGCTGTAGAATAGATACACGGATACCCCAATTGGTAACCAAAGAAGTTATGAGAAGTAATGTGTTGAGAGAGTCTGGGGGTGAGGTGGGTGGGGGCACGATAATGTAGGAGTAAATCTTTGATTTGGAGGATGTGGAGGGGGAAGAAAAACCATGTTTGGAGTGTTATGGATATACCTTAGTGTTAAGTCAGTTGGTCAGGAACAGAGGTCAGTGTTGGTGCAATGGTCAAGGATATGGACGAGTGAATAAAGAGAAATAAAGCAACATTAGTTCCAGCAGTTGTGAAGGTGCATGGCTCTGGGGCATGAGTTCAATTCCTGGCTGTGAGTTGTGTTCTTGGACGAGATACCTTATTTCCCATTGTTCCAGTCCACTCAACTGGAAAAAATGAGTAGTACCAGTAATTCAAAAGGGTCAGCCTTGTCACATTCTTTGTCACGCTGAATCTCCCTGACAACTACGTCTTTGGAGTACTCTGCCACTTGCATGTTAATTTCACGAGCAGGCTGTTCCGTTGATAGGGGTCAACTGGAACAATCGTCGTCTTCAATTGATGTCGTGCTAATTAGTTCCAGCAATATCAACATCTGTGTTGGATATCTTTGAGATCCAAGAGACTCCCTGAACTGGATTCCCTGGTTCTGATGCTTTCAGAGAAAAAGACAAGTTTTCAATAGAAGACAATCTGTTGCTGGTTTGACGAGTTCTAAGTGCCAGAGGAGGCAGCAGCAGCAGCAAATGAGTTGAGAGGAAGAAATAGGTACAGGTGTGGCTGTGTGGTAAGCAGCTTGCTTCCAGGTTCAATCCCACTGCATGGCACCTTGGGCAAGTGTCTTCTATTATAGCCTAGGGCCGACCAAAGTCTTGTGAGTGGATTTGTTAGACAGAAACTGAAAGAAGCCCGTCATATATTTATGTATAGTGTGTGTATGCCCACTCCCCCCACTGCTTGACAACTAGTGTTGGTGTTTACATCCCCATAACTTAGTGGTTCGGCAAAAAAGAGCAATAGAATAAGTACCAGGTTTTTTTTAAAAATAAGTATAGAAGTTGATTCATTCGAACTTAAACTTCAAGGCAATGCCCCAGCCTGGCCACAACCTAATGACTGAAACAGGTAAAAGATAGACTCTTTAAACCTTAACTCTTTTGATACCAACCTTCCTGAAACCAATTCTAAATTCCATGACACAAATTCACTCTTTTAAAATGATCGAAATAAAAACCTTCCATCAAAATTTCTTGTTAATTTATTACCAAACACCAGCTTAATAATGATAAATATCATCATCATCATCCTTTTATGTCCGTTTACCATGCTGGCATGGGTTGGACGGTTTGACCAGAGCTGGCAAGTCGGGGGGGGGGGGGGGTGATGCAGCTTGGTTTCTATGGCTGGATGCCCTTCCAAACACCC
>JAOPUL010001697.1:33931376-33942944 GCA_027564515.1 Octopus rubescens
GCCACGCAGTGGGATTGAACCCAGAACCATGTGGTTGGGAAGCAAGCTTCTTACCACACAGCCATGCCGCGCCTAAACATTTTGGATAAATCCATAGAGGTGTGTGTATGTCAAAGCAATAATTCCTAAAACAAAACTGGGATTACTTAACCCTTTTGATATCAACCCAATTGAAATTGCTCTTGGTTCTATGATATAAACTTCTTATTTTAAAGTGATTAAAATTTAAACCTGCCATAATCATTTCATGTTAAACACCAGTTTAATAATGATGTTATTTTAGTAAATTCTTCATTATTTTCAAAAAATTAACTGAAACAAATGCAGTATTTCAAGAGAAATGTTGCTGAAAAGGTTAATGTGAAACGAGGGGTAGCAGTAGATGCTATACATACCATTTACCATTTAGGTGGGATAAATTTTCATGAGATTTTACCAAACAGTAAATCCATAAACAACTTAGCTATACTAAAAAGCTGGGATTAAATTTTAAATAAAGTCTACAGAATAATGCTTTCCAGAGAGTAACTTATAAAGTTATTGAGACAATGCTTAGAAACAATAATGTATTGTTACAACAGTTGAACTTAATTTCAGTTTATAGGCTGCATATTCTGAAATGATTTAAATGAGTCAATTAAAAAGTAAAAGTAGCTAAAGAAAAATGGATTTATTCCACATTATGCATAGGCAAGACTTGCCATCACTAATCAGACTTCAGTAGGTTATCTTACATTCATGTTCTATTTAGTATTCACACAACTTTAAGACTTCACACCTGTTTTTCTGAGTGTTATTATAGTCTATAGAATATGAATGCCAAGCTCCTTCTACAATCCAAAGTTTTGTTGCAGTGTCTTTCCTCCACACCCATCTATATTGGTCGATATTCTCATTAGGTCAGATCTTCAATGTCCAATATTTAACAAATCAGTCACTGCCTTATGACTGACCCATCGATGTATCCCAACAATTAAGATCTGTCCTACACACCAACAGGCTTGCAACTGGTGACCTTGACCTTCAGCCTAATAGCTACATCACAGCAGGACCATCATCAACCTACATGTGTTGTGAAGTGAACATATGTTTAGTGCAGTTGGCAATGTGTTGCAAGATGGCAAAAAATGAAGGATTTGAAAAAGCAACATATTTGTGTGGAATTCTGTTCCAGATTGGGCGAAAATTTGACAGAGACTTTTCTAATGTTGCAACCAACAACGTATGTGGGGGAGGATTATTTGAATCACAGTATCATGAATGGTACCAGCATTTCAAATCTGAAAGAACTAATGACAGCCAAAAGTAGATGCTATGATATGGGGAACAATCAAGCCCTGGATGAAGTTACCAAAGAAGTAGGCCTTTGTAAAAGTTGATGCCATGAGATTTTAAACGGAAAATTGAAAACATGCATTGTGTTGGCATAGAAACCTGAATGAAAAGAGAACCAATGACAAAAACTTTCTGAAAAGTGTTGAAACAAGAGAGAGAAAGAAAGAGAGAGAGAGAGAGAGATATCCGAAAGGCGAGAAGGTGTCCCAGGCAAATGCTGGGTAACAAGAGAGAAAACATGACTGTACAGCTACAATGTTGAAATAAAAAGAATTGGTCAGAGAAGGTTGCATCATTGTCACTGCAACCAAAAATAAGCACATCAAAGTCACTCAGATGTGAAGACGTGTTGTCTTAATTGGAATGGTATCATTGATTGTCTGACCACATGATCAAATAATAGTTTTACTTAGATATCACAAGGCATCTGGCAGAAGTAGATCAAAGGATGAAGCTTGAGGTATGGACAAATGAAACTTTGATGTTCACCATGACAATGCACCTATTTACACATCACTCTTTCATCCTTCAGCCACTTGATTATCAAGATTTGATATCTGCAGACTTCTTTTTTTTTTTTTTTTGCTTCCAAAGTTGAAATCTACCCTGAAATGTCACTGATTTCAGACAACAGAAGACACTGAAGAAAATCCACCAATAAGAACTGTGCTCAACCCCTGAAAACATTCCAAAACTGGAAAATATGTTGAGAATGGTTTAGCAACAATAGAGAGAGCTGTTTCAATTGAGACAAGTCTAATTAAATTCCAAAGAGAGAGAAACAAAATTTCTGTTTTTGAAAAGTACAGTTATATTTTAAACAGACCTTGTACTTCAATTTTATATTAAATGCCAAAATATAAACCAAAACATTCTTTCATTCTGAGGAATAACTCAAAATGATTTATAACTAAATAAATCTTTAGAGTTTTTACAATCAAGGAAACAGTTTCCACGTCATTATGAATGCACAATATTTTGTCATCTTAACCATTTAGCTATTAACACACAGACACAAAATACAAGAGAGACCATTACAAACTGGCAGTAGACCAACTTTGTCAGAATGGAATACTTCTAAGAAAACAAAATGATGCCAAAAGTTGTATTTATATTACAAGTCAATGTATTTTAACATGTATGCCACCAACCCACATATAAAAATGCTCACAGTTAAAGTAGAATCTTACTACATGAATAATAAAAAATATTTCAGGGGGTAAATTTCCATCATAGTTTAAAACACCAATTAATAAATACAAAAATCTACAGCTTTTTTTTTTTTTATTATTATTATTTAACCTTTGTACATTTGAAATTATTTTTAAAATTTACTGAAATTGTGAATTCTTCTCAGAAATGTGGTCACAAAAAGGTTAACTAAATAAAACATTCATTTGGGAAATATTTTAAATTTCATCTCAATCTTTAATCTAAAACAGCTTTTAATGTTCAACAAAAGAAAATTCAGCAATTTTCAGAAAACCATTATCTTAAATACAAACAATTTAATAACTAAAATGACTGCACCTAGTTAAGGAAAGTGTTTTATCAGAAAAAAGCATTATGTTACACAGTTTAATGAATATGTATAAAATACTGAGAATGAGAGATAAAAATTTTAAAGTTACATTGTAATAAGATACATAAGTTTAAAGTAGCTTATCTAAAAATGTCTTTGATATAGTTTTGTAAATGCTAGGTCTTTATGAAACAAATACAAAGGAAAAGCTTACAATGGAAGTATGCAGGAAGATATATAATCTGCAGGTTTTAGTCTAATCAGTAACAGATATATCAATAGCAGAAATGAGTGAAGAATTTGTTTTCCAACCACATGGGTTCAGGATTAGTCAGGCTAAACAAAACCTTGGGTGGATTTGGTAGAGAGAAACTGAAAATCCCCCCCGTGTGTGTGTGTGAGATTGTATTTCCCTTGTCTTCATTGGATGTAAACAATGGCCTTGTTGACAGTGTCTGTTTCCAGTTCTTTATTACCTCATTTAGAAATAGGTGAGTGTTGGTGCCAGAGAAGGCATCCAGGTGTAGACAAACTGTTCAATGCCATCTTGTCTGACCCATGCAAGCATGGAAAAGTATTGTTAAAATAATAATGATCTTTCTAAACTACATAAATTCATTAAACAATAAACCTTGAGATTATGACAGCATCCATATAACTGGGGGATAGTTTGACTTAACAAAGACAATATCAAAATAAGGAACCACAGCCATAAACTGAAGGTAGATACTGAATTGTTGGTCGGAACTACACAAACATCCATTCCAGGTTTACTAGGATATGGCAAGATTGCTTTAACCCTTTTGTTACCATATTTCTGTTGAAATTCACTGCCTTTGTTTTAATTCATTTTGAAAATAAAAATTTAGTAAAATAACTTTATCATTAAGCTGGTGTTTGGAACATAAATTTATATGAAATGTTAGGTTTTAATTTAGATCACTTTCAAACAGGAAGTTTGTATCATAGAACCAGGGACGATCTCAGGTGGGGGTGATATCAAAAGGGTTAAATCTATACTTTCCTCTTTAACAGCTATGAGAATTGAGTTTGACAGGAACACTAAAAATGGTGAATACTAAACAAGCTGGATTGATTTAGCCAAAATTTTTATTGACTGTAAAATATTTCTAACAGTTGGTTTGCAGGAAATGAAAAATGATTGAGAGAATATAGTAGAATATCCGACTCAATGTCTTTCTCTCAGTTCCAAGATCAAATCCCACTGGATCTACTTGTACGTAATACTGTCAAATTGTCATCAATACAGTAATATGTATTGACATCAGTTTGGTTCCCCATACCAAACCCTGTTAAAAATTGGTTTTGTATCCCAGAGAGTAATTATTTTAACACAAGACAATCTCTTGTGCTGATGACAAGACGAAACATCCCTAGTCAATGCATTAAAGCGGTTGATGATATGTAAGGCATCAAACCAGTAAAACAATGCCAAAATCATGAAAAAATACAATTCAAAAGTACTAATCAATCTTTCAACTAAATATAAAATTCTTTTTAAAAATATATAATTTAGTTAAATGCACATCTGCTCTCCATGCAGTCATGGATTAGAGGAGTTGTTATGATTGGGAGTCAATACATATTAAAGTGTTTATTTGGTGAATATGCATTTAAGTGGGTTTTGAGCAAAAGGATATTAATTTGCCGGAAGCAAGTTGGGCCAAAGTTGGCTATTGGTAATTAGGTTGAGTTGGTGAGTTAACAGAGAGGACATAGCAGGATAATGATGTCCTGGTGTTGAAACTCCATAGCCATCATGATGGTGCAAAAATGATGTTCACTGTTTGGTGTCTGCCGGCTAACTGAAAACAAGACGCGGCTTAACTGGCAGTGAAACTGCCGTTTTGCGTTAATGCACGCCCAGCTCTGATTAGCTGAAATAGCCGCAGCACGACTGTGACATCTCGTTATAACTGACTCGGCTACAAGACCACAGATGTCTGTCCTAATTGCCTTAGTGCACCAAAAACAACCAGATGTGTAAGAAGGAGTAGAATGTGGTCTAAGAGCAAACTGAAAAATGACATATCTGATCAGATGACTGGAAAATACTAAATTTTCCATCTATAAAGATTGTCAGCACACACACACATGACACAGCACGGAAACCCATTTTGTGTGTGTGTGTCTTCACGAAATGCAATTCAAGCAAAAAACAGCAATGTAATGTTTAGATCTCATATAAACAACACATCTTGTAGCTGTGTCTTGCAAGGACAAGAGGAATAAAAATTTTAAAATCCATTGCTTCATAAACAGGGCTGGTGACAGAAAGAGCATCATCTTGGGGAGAAAAACTGCCCCAGTAACTTTCCAAATTCATACCAGCATGGAAAAGTGAATGTAAAAACAAAACAGTGACGATGATACTGCCGACATATTTCAGGTAGGAAGGACAACATTACCAAATTTATGGACCAGTTTATTATAGGGTTTAGATACATTTTAAATAAAGGATTGCTCCATAGCAGATGAATTCTACTCTGCTGTTGGGAGTTGGCCCTTAACATACAGTTCTCAATCAACTCCCATTTTTCTTGAGAATCTACCTCCATAATTCCTGTAAATATTTAAATTTGCAGAAACCCTTTTTCAGTATAAACATACATATAAAAAGGAGTTAAAGAGAAAGAAATAGTGAATTGGCAGAGTGGTTAGAACGTCAGACAGAAGGCTTCATAGTATTAGTCCAACTCTCTGCATTCTGAGTTCAAATCCTGCCAAGGTCAACTTTGCCTTTCATTCTTTCGGAGTTAAAAAAGAAGAGCCCAAGGCAAAGGATTGGTGGAACTGTAAGACTATCAAGTTGGATGGATGCCTTGCAGTGTTTTGTTCTACTATGATGTAGACTTAACCCACCACCTGGCACATTGGAGGCGTCTAACAGAGTCCACTCTGTTGCAAGCATTCAGGCCAGGTCTATAGACTGAGGGGAACCTTCCTGCATCCCTCCCACCAATCTCAGAAGCCCTGTAATGTATCATGGTTACTACATTCCCTCCTGACTGAAACGATAAAAAAAAAGTTCAGTTCAGCAATTTTACACATTCAGTCTGATAGTAAAAGATGACACTAGACTTCAAAAACAAGATCAAACCTCATTTATATAAGTAATTGTTGAACCCTTGAACAAGAAGACCTGGCTGGAGAGAGGTACCAGGGTTAAGTGGCTGTTTTGATTAAGGAAGGCAAGGTTCCAACAATAAGGAACTTCGACTTCTTAAACCAAATTTAATCTAGAATTATCTCTATTATGAAACATGGCATGAATTGGTCTGAGAAATGGGAATTTAAACAAATTATTTAATCGTTATAATCTCCTTAAAACTGATTTTTAAAAAAGAATGTCAGTTCAACAACCAAACACTGGTTAATATTGGTTCTTCAGCCCAAGGTCAGCCCTGATCAAAGATATCCCAGCCGTGACCATCCCGCCATTTTAAGGTTATGTAGAACATTATGTCTATTGTTAAGACGGCAGGGTGTAATTTGAGGGAGATTTAAGTGCTGTTTCTAGCAAGCAAAGCGACAATGTAGAGCTTTAATGTTTTTAGCACGTGACTAACGTTTTCAACGACAGACATTAAGCGTTGATTTGGTATTTGTTCCGATTTCAAATCCCGCCTAGACCATCTTTATCTTTCGTTCCTCCGGGGTTGATAAAGTACCGGTTAAATACTGAGATCAATTCGCGTCTTTGCTTTCTCTCATTGAATCGTCTTATGTGAAGGGGCCAAAATATTTCGATCACATCGCAGCACTCACCACCACCACCAATCAATACTTTCACCACCACCACCACCACCACTATGGCCATAAGAAATAGCACAGCTATTTACTTTTGCTAGCCTCAGATGTAGTTATCTTATCAAGAACAGAAATTTTATCTTTCTAGCGACAATTAAAGTATTATTTTATTACAGACCTTAAAAACAAACCAAGAGCCGAAATAATAAAACAATGCCTTTCATAACAAAAATATTTCATAGTGAGAAACACATTTCGTATGTTTCCCACAATGTACAGTCGTAATCTTTTTTTTTTTTTTTTTCATTATTTTAATTTCGGGGATCGAAAGTTAATACGTCATTTATTTATATTTGTGGCTAACGGAAATAAATATTTGTCCATAATAATCATAAACATCACGACGAACATTCAATTTTCCCCTAAACCCTAAAAATATAGGTTCTTTATGTCTCAAGTCGAATGAAATTATTATTTAAACCCATGAAACCTGTTCTTAGTAGAGCAATATTTTAACAACTCAGCTGCATTCTATGTTACATATTGACGATATCTCTTTAATATATATAGCAGCAATACAATTTTTAATTCATTCGTCCAGTTCGACTTCATCTTTAAAATAATATATATTTGGGTTGATAATTAGTTCAGAATCGGAAATGAAAATAATTTAACTCGAAGGTTTTTTTAATTTCTGGTATAATTAGTTTTTTTAATAAGAGTAAAATATTGTCTTTAATCTTGCTTCCTAGATATATTTAAACGCTCAGAGACTAAATATTAACAAAAATTTGAATAATCGGTTTAAGAATGGATAGACACAACCAAGAGCAGAGTGTGTGTGTGTAGGACTGGCCGTCTAGCCAGCGGGGTGGCATCATTTAAAAGCTACAATGCACTTCCATGCATTGTGACCAGCTGTGTATAACATCCGATAGTCTGGTCATTAGCGATATATATATATCGCTAAGAAAATGAGATGACAAAGGAAAAACCGATTATGTTATGAACTTCATTAGCTATACACACACACATATATATAATATATATATATTATATATATACATATATACTACACTGATAGAAAATAGTTGAAATACCGGGGTTAAAAACACTGAAATAATGGGAGCGAGGGTTGAATTTTGAGAAGGCAGGGGGGAGAAAGGCTATGTATGTTGTCCGTACCTGAGGTTGTTTCTGAGTGTCGGCATGGGGTCCGGTGTTGTCAACTGAAGTATTATTGGTGTTGTCTTCTCGGACGGTGGAAGAAGACTCCACCCGACTTATCCCGGCGGCACTCGATACTGCCGTCCCTCCTGTTTCAGACGACATCTTTAATGGGGCTGTGCGTGCCTTATGTACAAGGGGAGGGGAAAGAAATTAAAGCAATGTGGTTCGTAAATTTTTTCTTCCAAAGCTTCAACGTCCAATTGACCACCATTAACTTTCCACAACAATCAAATATTTGACGCCTTTTTCACTCTTCCTTACCAATATGGCGTCCACTAACGTGCACAGATGACATCGTCATTTTCTCCACCAATCGTTGCATCGTTTAGTATTCAGTGCCGAATTATTATGAATTTAAAGGCGCACTTCGTATGTTACTGAGTTTAATTGTCGGTAGGGGGCGCAACTTAATGCGCTGAAAATTATGGAAAAAAAAATGAAACTAAATAAATAAATAAGGAAACAAATAAAGTACTTTGTCTGTGAAAACGGCAAAGCTTCGGTACCACTTGTTAATTTTTTTTTATATAATTAGCTAGATTTCTGATCATTAATTTTATTTTTAATAACAATTCATAATTCTACATTTTATACTGACGAAATCAAGCTACATTAATTTTATTTAAATTTAAAAAGCTTACATGAATTACTAATATAAAAAATGATTGTTCCAGTTTTTCTTTGCTTTTTATACCGCGTATTTTAAAACTTGAGTGAAGTGCGTGTATGTTTTGAAGGGTATTAGAATATACAATAAAATGTAATTAATGGGGGGAAAAACCGTAAATTTAATAAATACTTTAATTGCTAGAATAGTTTGAAATCTATATAAGTTTTAAAGAATTAAAATAATAGTTTCTGATTTACGTACAAGGCCAGCAAATTAAGGGAAGTGATCGACCACTGAAGGATGAAAGAAAAAGTTAATCCAGGCGGGAATTGAACTAAAAAACGCATAGAGCCGGAAGAAATATCGCAAATTATGTTGTCCGACGCTCTACCGATTCTGCCAGCCCAGGATTCGGATAATGCAATTAAATTGACCCTAGTAATTGAGTGGTACTTTATTATTTTATCGACTTTGAAAGGATGAAAGGAAAAGTTGACCTCGACGGAATTTGAAATCTGAACGTAAAGCCGGAAGAAATGCCGCTAAGCATTTTGTCCGCTGTGCTAACAATTCTGCCAGCTCGCCACCCTAAGAATGAAAATAATAATGGTTATAAATTTCAGCACAAGGCCAGCAATTTCGGGGGAGGGGTTAAATCGCTCCTCAGTATTCAACTGGTACTTAATTTATCGACTCCGAATGGATGAAAGGCAAAGTCGACCTCGGCGGAATTTTAACTCAGAACGTAAAGACGGACGAAATGCCGCTAAGCATTTTGTCTGGCGTGCTAACGATTCTCCCAGCTTGCCGCCTTTAGAATCAAAATTATAATAGTATCAGAAATATAAGGACAGAAAACTATTTATGGAATATGTCTATATTCCACAATTTGTTTTCAATGCACTTTGGAACTGAAATAATATTCCATTCTTCTCTGTAGAAATCTGATGCTTATGTAAAGACTCTTCGTATCAGAACTCATGACTTACCGTGTTGGTTGACATGGGTTTTATGTTTGGCTTGTTGTAGCCCCAGTTTAAGCCTTTGACCAGAGGGTACTCTGTCTTCAACAATTTCGTCTTCTATTTAGCAATAGGGAATCTATTCAATGGGTCCTATTTAAAAAAATATTATTTAAAGTAATTTGACTGCTATTTCTAGCAACCTCGTAGAGTAGAGTAACCTTTTGCGCATCATGACCCTGTCTCGTCTCTTCTTTAAGATCCAATCTACCCAGCTCTATTTTTGCTCTAAATCTTAGCTGATATTTCCAAAGATTTCTAGAAGGAGGATTTACTACGAGATTTTGAGACAGGAACAGAACAATCTGGGTATGGGGTTCCTCGGGAAACCAACACGAAAGAAATTCGGATTCTCAGCCTTTATTTCTTTCCAGTTTTTCTTTAGTCTACATGAACAAACCAAACTTGGGGTGTTTGTCCTAGACCTTAACATCGAATTCTCTTCCAAGACAATATACGCACGCGCGCATGTGTGCGTGTATAGACACACATACAGCTATCTCTGAGTAGTTAAGAAGTTCATTTCCCAACCATGTGGATTCAGGTTCAAGCGTCTAAGTTAAATGTCTGCTACAATAAACCCAGGCCAAACAAAGGCTTGTGAACTTGATAAACGAAAACTGAAACAAGCCTGTTGTGTTGTGTATGCATATAAATTGGTTTGGATCACGTCCATCGTCATTATTAACTTGGTAATTCCAACATGCGATTGACGAGAGGTCTTCACCAAGAGAACGTTGATAAATTAATTACTTCATCCATAAATAATATCCCCGTTTTATTATTCCGTTATAAAATTAACGAGGACATGGCAAGCATTTTCTATGACGTAAAACACGAATTATGAATAAAATACAATGTTACTGAAACATATGTAGCCTGGATTGAGCTGCTAACATCCATTCATCTATAGATAGATAGATAGATAGATAGACATACATATATTTTAATATTGGTTTCAAATCTTGGCACAAGGCCAGAGGGGGAAATCGATTCATTGACACCAGTATTCAACTGGTACTTATTTTATTGACCCTGAAAGAATGAAAGGCAAAGTCGACCTCAGTGGAATTTGAACTTAAAACGTAAAGACGAACAAAATGCCTCTAAGCATTTTGCCCAGCGTGATAACGATTCTGCTGCCACTAATGTAGCTCCCTGGTTGTTCTAGGTTTTTCCATCTGATTGCATACGGGGTTCTACCATATTTTAAGTGCCATATATGGCTGGCCAGGGATGCCATGTTGCGTCTTTCTGGCATCCTAAGTGAGGACCTGTGGTTATACAGGTGTCGCTTGAAAGGAGTTCTAGCAGAACTGACATATGTATTTGTGGGTTGGTGCTTTGTATGTAAGCCCAGGATCTGATGTTGCTCACTCTGTGGCCTGGGGGTGCTCATCAAGATCTTCTTAGAGCTTGGTGCGCAGCTAAAAGAGACTCTTAGATTGTGCCTATTAAATAATCACCTCTATCTATGCAACTATGGTCACTCTCTGACCGGCCTTAACAATTTACTGAAAAGTGCATTACTGATCTAATATCTTTTAGAATGTGCTTCTTCTTCAGATATATGATCCACTGACAAGATCTTTTATCTTTTACTTGCTTCAATCATCAGACTATGGCCATACTGGTGCACTGCTTTGAAAACTTTTAGTCGAACAAATTGAGCCCAGCACTTATTTTTTTTTTAAAGGCTGGTACTTATTGTTTTTGTCTATTTTGCCAAACCACTAAAATGCAGGGGATGTAAACACACCAACACCAGTTGACAAGCAGTGGTGAGGTACAAACAGACACACAGAAACATACTCACACGCACGCACACACACACACACACACACATATATATATACAACTGACTTCTTTCAGTTTCCGTCTACCAAATCTACTCATAAGGCCTTGGTCGACCCGAGGCTGTAGTAGAAGGGGCCATGCAGTGGGACTGAACCTGGTACGATGTGGTTGAGTAGCAAGCTTCTTACTATACAGCCATGCCATATATCATCATCATCATCATCATTTAACGTCTGTTTTTCCATGCAGGCATGGGTTAGACGGTTTTGACTGGAAACTGG
>JAOPUL010001697.1:33985484-33997386 GCA_027564515.1 Octopus rubescens
GGTACACACAATATTATCTACAACATCACAATATTGGGTACTGTGCGACACCTTCATAATAATAATAATAATAATAAAAATAATAAATTATTATTATTTTCTAATATATTAAACAAAGAATGTGTGCGTGTTTGTCTGCCTGTCTGTATGTTATCTGCTAGCGCCAAAACCGCTAAACCAATTTTTTTCAAATTTCATACCCTTATTAGTCGTTTTCACGGACAGGTTTTAAGTACAAGATAGTTTCAAAGTTCAACCACCTAAAAGCGGAAAACCGCATATAACAGGTATGTTTTCCCTTTTCCCCTCTTACTCGTGCAATTTTCCATCGAGTTTCTTCAAACTTCACACACAAATTGCTCATGTTTACGAGCAGATTTTAACTACAAAATGAATTCAAAGTTCAACCGTGTAATAAGGGAAAACCGCGTAAAACAAGTATTTTTACCACTTTTTCCTCTCTTACTCCTGCAATTTTCTACTGATTTTCTTGAAACATTTTGACTGCATTCAAGCTTTTTTGTCGGAACCATTGCAATGTTCAACAAATAACCCGAGCAACGCCGGGCACGCCTGCTAGTTATTATTATTTGCTGCGGAGTAGGATTGACGTGTTGTCGAACGCTCTGAGTAAGTAAATCATTGTTTACACCCATTCTAGTGCTGTTTTTTGTTTGGAATCCTCTTCCACATTGTTGCTAAATACACCGAGAAACCGTTACTTGATATTCTGTAGGTGTTTAACCCCACAAACATTCGGCCCCCACCCCAGAAATAAACCGTAGATTGGCCTTTAAAACCAAATATTCATCAGGATGGGGTCGTCCAACTTGGTAGAATTGAAAATAAAATCATTTCTGTATAACAGTCCTCTGACTGCTGAAATCTTCCCTCCCCTTTCTTCCCTTACCAAAAATAATGTAGGAGAATGGGAGGGAACAAAAGAGTGAAAGAGAGAGGGAGAGAGAGGAGATTGAGAGAGTGTTAAAAGTTCACTAACATACTGAAGGCAGTTGGTAGCAGCTGTAGCAGCCTTGTCGGTGGGGACAAAGTCAGCAGCATGATAGTAAAGGAGAAATGATGGTGGTGGCAGAGTTAACAGCAATTCTAGAGGTGGTTGTAAGTGTAACGACAATAATGTAAACGGAATGAAAAGAGGTAGCCCCAGTAGTAGTGATAAAAGCAACCCCACCACCACCAACATTAGTACTAAGAGTTCCTTCGCGGGCGTCGTCGCCTCAATAGAAATGTTTGCCCGCTCCCTAGAGGACAAAGCCTCTAAATTGGTGGATGCAGCTAAATATAGAAAGATCTAGGGAGGAGGGTAGAGCTGACTCCGTCACCTGAATCGTTGGCATTTATAGCCAGAAAATTAGTGGTTTACCGCTGCATCAGCCGTAAATCGGCTGGAAACGGCAACGATCAGGGAGATCGAAAAGGCCCTACAAGTTATATAGCAGGATATATATCGATGGCAAAGCAGTTTGGTGGGTTCGAAGTCTTGTTTAAGACTGAGTCCCCGGATATTTAGCACTCGGTAGCCGCCCTGCGAAGCAAATAATTCATGCTCTTCCGCACGTATTTGGGAAGAGACACTATTAGGATCACCACACAGGGAATGCCCCCAGAGCTGGTTTTGTGGTGGATACTCGCTTGTATGGTGAATGATAACAACCCTCACCTGGAGATCAAGAAATTAAAGAAGGAGAACTGGACTGGGATCGTACTAGAGGTGCTGCTCCATGCAAAGCCAGAGTAGCCGGAGAGCATCCCAGAGCTGATATCCCTGACGAATGGAACTGAGTTGAGATTGTGTGTGGGATGCAGACGACCGAGGTGCCATGTCTGTGGCATGACATATCATTTACGTGCGTAAACAAAAACTAGAGAGGAGAGAGGAGGGTTCCACGGCCAACGTCACAGCCATTGCCTCAACAACAACAACACCATCTACAAAACAACGATAACAGAGGTTAACCATGAACAGCATCTCAAGGAAATAACACAGCAACCGCTCCATCTGAGGTGGAAAAACCGGCAGCAGTGGGAAAGGGGGCAATATCAGAAACAGCAGTAGCAGCAGTAACAAGAGCAGCAACAGCAGCAGTAACAATAGTCCAAACATCACCGCCACCATAAAATTGAAAAGAATATCAACAAAGAGAACAACAAAGGGATTTCCTCAACTTACCTCTCAATACCCCTTTTCTAAAACACACTCAAATATAGACTCCTACACAAAGACAAATACCCACCCACTCTCATCGGCTTCACCGAAACACACACATCGGACAACACAGAAAATGCTCACAAAACAAATAGTGCCACACAGACAACAACAACAACCCCACCAGCTCCAGAACCGACAACGTAAGAAAAGCTACTACCACCAGCACAACCAACACCATCACGAACCCCACCCCGCTCCCAAAAGAAAGCTTTCAGAAGAGATAACGACACAGACTCCCAATTTCATGCTAGTAAGGAGATTGAGAGAGGGGGAGAAATTCATGACCCTAGGAATCTTAAAGTATCAGAAGATCTGTTCTTAGTGCGTATGCTACTAACAATTTATAAAAATATAAGGAAGGTCTTCTCACATGACGTAGGAAACTCTAATGTAAGTGTCACCGGGAGAGTTTTAAAGGGGTTCCCAGAAAAATCCCAACTATATCCGGAGGACGGGACATCCGGCAGTCAACAGAACTTGAAGGGTACGTAAACCCGTTTATAATCTTTCTCCGGCTGGTATGGCGATGGTTAGTGTAGGATCTATAAAGTTTCGTGGTCTGGGGTCACCCTGGAAACAGAGTCGTTTGCTCTACGACCTCAGGTCACAAGCTATGGATGTGATGGCCGTCAGTGAAACGAGGACTTTCGTCACACGCGATCTAGCCACCATATTGGATGATTTTGAGATTAACGTACCCCCCAATCGGCCTGAAATGGGAGGAGGGGTAGCAGTGCTGTTTAAGAAAGGCTGGATATTTAGGTATGGATGGTCTTCCTGGAGCTGGAAGACAGGTTAGTAGTCCTGGATGTGAGCTATAGCGAAGGTGGTGCTTTCAGGCTAGTCGTTGTTTGCGCCCCAAAAGGGGCGGGTAAGCGAGATTATTTCAGACGTTTAGAGATTTTCCTTTGGACGTCTCGCTCTCTAGATCTAGTTGGCGATTGGAAAGCTATCTTGTACGCACGCCTGGATTAGGGTGGATCTAGCCGATAGGAGAGAAGGGTGTAAAAGACTCACAGATCTGCTTAGCCGCTTCCAACTACCAGACATTTTCCGACTGGATTTTCCGAATGCACCAACGTGGATATGTGAAAACAGCACCGGGTCTTCCAGATCTTATCTAGATAGAATATTCTGTAGGCCAGTATATACAAGTAGCGTGGGTTGTCCACATTTCAAAATCGTCGGCAACGATTCCGCAATACCCGTTCGCAATGAAATAATTTAAATTACGGTGCTGAATTCCCTGCAATTAAAACGAATATACCAAAGATAGAAATTAGTAGCAGTAGCCTGTCTACAAACACAACCGCAATATACTCAGCCACTACCAACACTACAACGATTAAAATTCTAACTAAAGACAACAAAACATTTGCAGCAACGGCTACAAAAAACAAAGAGATTTTCAAAATAGACCAGTTTCAGAAAGACATTTGTTTGGTTCGGGCAGCTAAACTCATAAGACTGGAGAAAGCGCGGGAGGATGTTGCCATCCGAGGTGCTGACAGTTACAAAACAAAACAAAATACTGTTCACTATAAAAGTATCTCTACAAGCACAAGGAGGCCGGAGAAGGCTTGTCAGCTAGATGTGGAAGGAAGTCTAAAAGATATATGGCCAACATACATCTCGTGTCGAGAGCAAAACAGTTTGCTGTCATTACAGTGCTCTGTAAGTCTGAAGCTCTAGCTTCTAAACACTCTGTCGTTCCCTGACGGAGTGAAGAATATCTGATGCACCCATTATATTTACGAAGGAGTGTGGTGCGCATAAGGATCGCCGAAATTCCAACGGATGTAATTCTATGGCGGATGTTTGTTTGCCTGCATTGTTTTGGAAGGGAGTAATAGCATCCTGGAGGTGAAGAGGAGCCGTCACGAAAATTAGTCTGGCACCATTGTGGGGGTGCTACTCCACATTAAATCAATCGCGATTCATGAAATCCCAGATCTCATTCACATTCGGAGAGGGGTAGAGCTATAAGTTAGGGTTGAGAATAGAAGGCCACGGTGCCACCTGTGTGGGGTGACAGGCCACCTGAGAGCTTTCTGCTTCCAATATAAGAGAGGGAAATATGGAAATCTCTTACTGCCAACACCAGGTCCCAAAACGCTTCAACAGCCAAACCAGCGACGATCAGCAACTAAAGTAGCTCCAACACGGGCGATAACGGCATCATTAACGACATGAGCAGTAAAAACAGAAATATCACAATCAGCAGCAACAACATCAACTCCAGCAACAACAGAAACCACGACTAACTGAAGGAATAATAAAAGATAGACACACACATCACCCAAGTGCTCTCCCAACGAAGCTTTCCCACACTCACTCTCTCTCTCTCTCTCTCTGCTTCAAACCCAAATAATTCCATCGATGGACAACCAGATTCTACAGACACGGATTCATTTGCAACACACATTGTAAATGAGGAGGAACGACCCATCCCCACCCACAAAAAATCAAAATGAGGCACGATAAAACATCATGCCACACACTCACACACACACACACACATATATACACACACATACACCAATAATACTACCACAACGGCAACAAACCTCGGAAATAAAGTACCCCTAATAGCAAAAACCAACCACACAAACACCAAACAAAGTGCTAGGAGCAGGGAAACAAACAATTGATGACTCTCTTGCTAATAAAGGAAGGACGTGGAGAGAGAGAGAGGGTGTTAGCTTCAACACCGGCACTTTTCATGCACCAGAGACATTGGTGATGGTGCGAATACCTATAGAAACATATAAAATCTTTAGGGGGAACCTCACTCACGACGTGGGAACCCCTAATGTAAATGTCACGTGTAGGTGTTTAAAGTGATTCCCGGAGGAAGCCAAAGCATTTATAGTCTTGGTACCTCCCGATCTCCGTGACACCCGAAGTGTAAGTAGACGGCCTTTGTTTATTGACCAAACTGTGTCTGGTGATCATGGTGCAATTGAGAGTAGGTTGTATAAGTGATCAGGTCCGGGGATCACCCTGGAAACAGGGTCGCTTGCTCGACGTTTTCATTTTGCTAGCTATGGATGTGACGCCGTCAGTGAAACCAGCAATTCCGAAACACGCGATCTAGACCCCATTTTGGACGTATTGCTCTTTATTTCTATTCTATTGAGAGGTTGGAAGGATATCATGTACGCAAGCCTGGATAGAGTGGGGTTAGTCGATAAAAGAGGGGGTATAAAATCCTCATAAACCTGCTCAGCCGCTTCCAATATTCTGTAGGCCAGGAGATAGAAGTAGCATAGATTGTCCACAATTCAATGTCGTTGGCTACGTAATCCACTAATTTGTGATCTGCACGGTCGACCTAGATAAGATCCATAGGCAGGGCCGTGGTTATGGGAAGTTGAAAGCGTCTTTACCGGCGTGTAAAGCATTAAAAAACCAGGTTAGGAAGTTAATTCGTCGGATGTTGTCGTGTGCAATCGACAACAACCGATGGTTGATATCCTTGAAAAGTGCTATTAGAGTAGAGGCGGAGACATTTAGTAACGAAATAGCTTTAGAGGAATCTAGGATAGAGGAGAACTAGTTAGGGAACTAGAATAGGCGCTTTGTAGAGGCACAGCGACTGACGTGTAGACGGCAAGATTGGCTCTTGGTCAATTCTTCAATGCCAAGCACGAAGGTTGCTTTGTGATAGTTAGGACCTGTGCCCTAAGACATGCGGGGCGAAAGCCATTCGCTGGTCCCGGCTAATTGACGTGCGACGGAGCAACACATCCACGATCCGGAGGGGCGCATGCTATACAAATACAGGCAAACGTGTACGGAATTTCAGCGGCTTTTCGCCGAAATGTACGGAGCGCGAGGTGGGTCGATTTTGGGGTCCGATCACACCTCCTACCTCGGCAGTATGATGCGCCTCACGGCCATGTATGTAGAGTTCGACGATATGCTGACAACAGGCGATGACATACCTGGCGCGATGGCAGGGTGCACAAGGGAGAATTCTCAAGTGCCGTATAGTCTGCTTTTGTGCTTTGTCCTTATATGCTAAACTTGTTCGGTGAATACGTGGTGGATGTCTTCCACAAATGACAGCAGAACGGGAGAATACCCAGTGCCCTGAGCCGAGTCGTGGCGGTGCAGGTGAGGAAAGAGCCGATCAAGGGGGACGATATGGAAAAGTTGAGGCCCATAAATCTGCCGAATGCACATTATAAGATTTTGTCCAGGGTGTCAGACATGATGTGGTGCTTGTCGTAGATAAGCTCGACGAAGAGCGCAGATATGCGCTATGCCGAACAGATCTATCCACATCAAACTCCACCATAGAGTGAGTAAGGAAGGAACCTGGCATGGGTTGGGCCCTGATCAATTTGGATCAATCAAAGGCTATGGTTAGGGCAGACAATCAATACTCGCAGGCTGTCCTCGCGGTGGCCGGCTTCTGTCCCATTTTCAGAGGTTGGATCACTGCAATGTACAGTGACATCTGTTCGGTGGTCAAAGTAAATGGCCACCTATCGTAATCGTTTAGATTCGCTCTTTCGGTCCGACAAGGATGCCCACTCTCGCCTTCTCTGTACATGCTCGCTCTCGACACATTACTAAGGAGGTTGGACACTTCGTGGGGCATCACGCGTGATCTAGGATGCTGAAGGTTCGTGTTGGCTTAAGTTATGAAAAGACGTCAAGATACTAGAGACTGACAGCTCAAAAATCGAGGTGATCAGAACTCTTTGAAGGGAGTACGAAGCGGTGAGAGGAGTAAAGATTAATCATGACAATCCGGTGGACCTGCAGCTCGGGATTTGGAAAGGCAGGTCCATACCAACTAACAGAGTTGTTGGGCCATGTACAGAAGGACCGGTTACATCGGGGTCTAATTCGGTCCAGACAACCAGGTGGACAAGAGCTGGGGGAGGGAATAAGCAGAGTGGCCCCTCTCACCCAGAAATGGGCAGAAACGAAGCTGTCTCTGAAGGGTCAGGCGGCGGTAGCGAATGTATAGATCGCTTCTGTCATCTACTACAGCCTGACCATCTTACCTTGCCCTGCTTCGTGGATGATGAAGCTGGTGCGATTGCTCTTACGCTCTCTGTAGATGGGAGGTGTTCCGCTCGTCAGACTGTCCATCTGCTGTCAACAGCCGCTGAGTGGAGGACTTTGCATGCCGAGTCTAATGATGCGCAGACATACGGTGAAAATGTGTGGTCAAAGTGTATTAGACAGGATTTTCCGCAGCTTTTTTCATTGACGGAGCTATGGTTCTGGATCAAACGTAAACCGAGAAAGGGAGCTTGGCATTCGGAGTTTCAACAAGCGTTCACAGCCCCCTGCTCGCAAGGCAATGTGGTTGGAGGAAGTTCCACAAGGAAGTTCTCTAGGGAATTAGTGGAGGGTAAGAGCAACGACGTTCTCGGGGAAGCTATGAGCATCGGAAACGATCAATTAGCTGGTCTTTTCGGAGAAATTTCGAGCGGAGGCTTCTCGGTAATTTCCAGAAATCCCTTGCATGAGAGTGGTACCGTGGATTTCTGCCGGATCGAGCGGAGTTCTACGGGCACGTAAATGCTGTCAGACGGACCTGTCCGAGATGTGTGCTGGGTGACGAACCCGCTCTGCATGCACTCGTCCAGTGCACGGGTATTGCGGACTTGTGGAGATTTGTCGAACAGTTGCTAACACGTGTACGACGCATACGTTTATCAGCCGAGTCAATTGTGAAGATCGTCCTGCAGCCTTCCTTTGACCGAGAAAGAAAGGGTGTTCCTCTGTATGATGGCAATGGTAGAGGAGGTAGTGTGGTGGACGAGATTGAAAGGATTGAAGACAGATACCTTCCTCTTCGGCCAAGGCCTCATCGACGTTTTCAAGTTTCACTTGCAAAAGAAAGTGATGGCGGAGAGGGAAGTACTCCCCTACCCACGTATTTTTGTTGAAAGATGGGTGAATGTGGTGAGGATGGTCCGGGTGAAAGGGCTCATCCCGATATTGTACTTGTAAACCGGAAAAATTGAGAAGGAGAGAGTCACCTTCTGAGGTGCCCCTGGCGGTCAGTGTAACTAGGATGTGTGGGGTTCTTCTTCCCCCCTTTTGGGGACATTTTATCATTAAATTTTGTTTATAGTTATTTTTTTAATTCGTTTTTCTAAACGATATTGTGCCAAACCCAACTTGTCCCTTGCGTCGTATGGTCCATATTTGTTTTGATTTCCGCCTGGGCGTCAATTTTTCCGACTTTACGTTCCGAGTTCAAATGCCGCTGGGGTCGACTTCGCCTTTCATCCTTCCGGGGTCGATAAAGTGTGTATCAGTTACGAACTGGGGTCGATAAAATCGACTAGTCCCCTCCCCAAAATTTCAGGCCTTCGTGCCTAGTATAGAAAGGATTATTATTATTATTATTATTATTATTATTATTAGGAGGAGGGGCGAGCTGGCAGAATCGTTAGCACGCCGGAAGAAAGTCTTAGCGGCAATTCTTCCGAGTTTACGTTCCGAGTTCAAATGCCGCCGAGATCCTCTTTGCCTTTCATCCTCCCAGGGTCGAGAAATTGAGTACTAGTTACGAACTGTGGTCGATAAATTGAGTACCAGTTACGGACTGGGGTCGATAAAATCGATTACTCCCCTCCCCCCAAATTTCAGGCCTTCGTGCCTAGTATAGAAAGGATTATTATTATAGGACGCATGGCCTAGTGGTTAGGGTGTTAAACTCACGATCACAAGATGGTGATTTCAATTCCTAGACCGGGTGATGCGTTGTGTTCTTGAGCAAAACACTTCATTTCACGTTACTCTGCGACCATTTCGGCATCTGATGTGTGGTACACCGTGCACCTGTTCAGGCAACGTCGATTCTATGGGGAGGGGGGGGGCGTGAGCTAATGTACGGCACATATATTTGATCACTATAGACAAATCATTTGTGCAGATCGTTCGACAAAAGCTGAACACTCATACGTCGTCTTCGACGGGAGAGTCCACCATATAGACACATGTAAAAATAAATAATAAAATAGATTTTGTGACAGCTACTCGGTTTGGTGTCACCAAGTTACCAGTGGTTCGGATTTCAGTTTCTATTTAGAGTTGTGTGCGTGCGTGAATGTGGTTGATTGGGTTTCATACCCCATCGTCAAATGTCAGATATAAAGTTTGAGCCAGAATAAACGTCACATTTGCAACAACATTGCTTTAAAACTGGAGATTTCCTGCCTCACTAAGAACCAACTATAAGAACCAATTATTAACGCAGCGGAGTCTACGCGGTAAGATATTTGAATTGTTGACGATTCGAAACCTGAATCGCCAGGTTTTATTTTCTCGTTTAAAACTCACATCGCTCACATGCAAAAAAGGGCTGACGGTTGGAGGTGGAGTGATGATAGGGTGCTATAAGATCTACAACATTTTCCTTCTCTTCATCCACCCCTAAATAATCTCAGTATCTACTTTGGCGAACAGGTTTCGATTCCTGGTGGCAGTCACTTCACATAATGCTTGCAATAAAGTGGCATGAAAGCTACTACGTAATCTTATAATCTTTTCTCCTTAGTGTCTTTGTATGAAATCATTACACATTTGTTCCTTTTTATTTTAATTAATGATATAAATTATTTCATGATGTATCGGATAACCAGGTTTTGTTTTAAACATATTTTGGGAATTAAACATTATTAAAATTGGAGGGGAAAATTCCGGAAGAAAAAAAAAAAAGAAAATGCATTATCAAAATGTTTTGCTTATTGAAAAGAGAAATTAAAATTTAACAAAAGGTTTGAAGGTGTGTTATTTCCACAATGTGAAGTATACTGATTTAAACGACCTTCAAAATGTCAAGGACACTAAACGACCAGAGATTTGCCGGTTGATGAGGTGACCTGCCTGCTGCTTCCTTGTAAATAACAATATCTATATGCGCCGAGAGATCGAACATTACATGTATGTATTATAAAAAGATATTTATATATTTATGCGATACAATGCTACTCTGTGTATCCACAGAATGAAAAAGCAATTGACTATATCATATTGAATTATTAATTATAATAAACTAGCTAAAATAAGAAAAGAATTGGAAATGTAGACAAATGTTTAATATAAAAACCGTAGTTCCTTTCCCATTGTTTAATTAATGCATATTTTAATTAAATTTATTCTGTATATATTTACTCAGTGTGTGAGTTTGTGTATCAGCAAGTAATTTTGATTACAGTAAAACCATAAACACAGTACGTGCAGAAAACGTATTGACTCGGAAACCGTGTATAGTAGGAGGAAATCTTGTGGGAGGAGACAAGAGCGAAGAGCAGGAAGGGGAGTGTATGCGGTGCAACACTTATCAATAGATTACATACATAACTATATATTTGTAGCAACAGTTGGGAAGGCGATTCATTTTAACTATTGACTTCTAGCTTAGCACACCACTCGGACAAAAACAACAGGCACCTCTCGTCTAATCAGTTGGAACTGGTCGTTCTGCTAGTTTTTGTTTAGAGTGGTGTTGCCTGTCTCTTAATCTCTCTCTCTTTATCATTCATAATTTCATCCTTGCCAACAAACAGAAGGTGAAGGTTGAATCTGAGACAGACCGACCAAGTGGAAGAAACCAGCGACTTGAAACTCAAAGGAAAGAAGACTCACCAAATCAAAGGACCATGTCTCACAAGGTGTATATAACACGGAGAATTCCACCTGTAGGGATCGATTTGTTTCGAGAGAAAGGTGTCGAAATCGATTTCTGGGATTCCGACGAAGCCATCCCACACCAAGAATTAGTAAAGAATATGAAAGGCAAAGGTTACGCTGGTCTTTTGTGTCTCCTCACTGACCAAGTCGATGCAGAAGTGTTCGACGCTGCCGGTAAGTTGCGTCCAGTACGATTTAATAATAATAATTTCTGGTCAAGAACCGTGTGTGTGTGTATATATATATATATGGGTGTGTGTGTAAACATAATATCGTTACGCTTAGTTAGATGCGCATTGCTTTGTTTTTTTGTTTTTTTTTCTAATGAATGAAACTTAGCGGTGTGTATACAATATGTATGTATTATATATACGACGGCCTGTCTGTTTAGTAATCTCCAGGTATCTAGACGTCTTGGTGTATAAAATAATAAAGAAGGCTTTATTTGGCGATATTTCTCACGTTTTCGCATATCTATATCATATACCCCGCATTTTAATATATAGTCGTCTTAGAATTTTTTTTTTTGTGCTGATAATATTCGGACCAAAAGCCAGATTTTTTTTTTTTAAAGAAACTAAGTTCTAATCGAAGAACTCCTTTTTAACCCGTCATAATTTTTTATTTTTGCGAAATTTCACAATGTTTTTGGTTGTCTTCTGCACAATGGAATTAATACGATTATGCATTTAAATTTGTTTTTTCATACCCTCCCCCCTAATTCCAAAAGTTTCCACTTTTTTTTTAATTAAAAAAAATTATATATTTGTGTGCGTATGTAAATATCTGTATTTCAGGTATATAAATTAGATATGTCCGGTGTGTGTGTGCCTGTGTGTAATTTAGGTGTATGCATACATGTTAAGGATGTATATAGATGTATGTGCATACATGTCAAGGGTGCATATATCCCGTGTGTGTGTGTGTATATATATATATATACGTGTGAGTGGACAAACGAAAGAAAGGGCACTCAACACATTAGAAGTGGGAGTTACATAT
>JAOPUL010001697.1:34010696-34023347 GCA_027564515.1 Octopus rubescens
AGGCTTTGGTCGGCCCGAGGCTATAGTAGAAGACACTTGCCCAAGGTGCCACGTAGTGGGACTGAACCCGAAACCATGGGATTGGGAAGCAAGCTTCTTACCACACAGCCACGCCTGCCCCTTTTAGCATTTAAACTAAAGTAGAACATTTGGGGTGAATATATACTGAAGGGTTAAAAGGCAACAGCAAGCTGGTAGAATCATTGGAATGTTGAACAAGATGTGTTGCAGTATTAATTCAAACACTTTACATTCTAAGTTCAAATTCTACTGAGTTAAACTTTATTGGCCACAGATAAAAAGTAAAATATCAATTAAATACTAGGGTTGATGGTATTGAATTACTCTGTCCCTTTAAAATCGCTTGTCTTGTGCCTAAATTATTAGAGTACCAAGAATTAATTTCAGTAACTTTTCAGTAGTGCCATCCCTCCCTCCCTCCTATCTTCAAATTACACCTATATTGGTCTTCTTTTTGCCCCCACCTCCATTCTGAAGTGTTGATAAAATAATTATTAATGATGAACTAAGCTTAAATCATTGATTATGATTTAAAATTTCTAGCCTTTTGCCAATGTCCAAAAAAAAAAAAAAATCTATTATTATTTTCTTTTTTTTTCATTTCAAGGTATTACTGCTGTTCGAAATGGCAACTGGGGCCTCTGGAAACCAATGTGGATTTTGGGATCTAGTTTTGCAAACCGTACCGTAGGAGTTCTTGGTATGGGCAGAATTGGATATGGTGTGGCTCGGCGTATGAACGCTTTTTGTATTTCTCGCTTAATCTACAGTGATATTAAAGAATCATCGTTTGCCAAAGAACTTGGAGCAGAATTTGTTAATCAGGAGACCTTAATGAAAGAATCAGATGTCCTCTGTATTTGTTGTAATCTGACTCCAGAGACACATTATCTCTTTAACAAGGAGAACTTCAAGAAGATGAAGAAAACAGCCATTCTTATCAATACCAGCCGTGGTGGTGTCATCAATCATGATGACTTATACGATGCGTTGAAAAATCATGAAATTGGTGCTGCTGGACTTGATGTCACTGAACCCGAACCATTGCCGAAAGACCATCGTCTCAACACGCTACCAAACTGTGTAGTCACACCACACATGGGTAGCAACACTTGGGAAGCTCGGAACAACATGTCTTACAATGCTGCTCTGAATATAATTGCTGTCTTCGAGAATCAAACTCCAATAGGAAAGATTAAGAATTAAAGAAGCTTTCAGAAAAAGTCATAAAGGGATCATTATTACCATTATTAGTATTATTATTAAAAGCATTATTATTATTATTGTTATTATGTAAGGCGGCAAGCTGGCAGTCGTTACCGCACTGGGAGAAATGCTTAGCAGTATTTCTTCCAACTTTACGTTCTGAGTTCAAATGCCGCCGGGGTCGACTTTGCCTTTCATCCTCTTGGGGTCGATAAAATAAGTACCAGTTTAACACTGGGGTCGATGTAATCGACTAAAACCCCCTCCCCCCAAAATGTGAAACCATTATTGTTATGAATATTATTATATTATTTAGAAGGCAGTGAGTTAGCAGAATCATTAGAGTATTGAACAAAATGCCTTGTATTTAGTTCATGCTTCTGATGTTCTGAGTTCAAATCCTGCTGAGGTCAACTTTGCCTTTCATCCTTCCAGGGTTGATAAAACAAAGTACCAATCAAGAACTGGGGGTGGGGGTCGATATAACTGACTAACATCCTCCCCACCTACAAATTTGAAACCATGTGCCCTATGTTTGAAATTATTATAGTTATTATTATTAGGAGCACGGTGGCTTAGCAGATGTGTTAGAGCATTGGAAAGATACCTTGTGGTATTTATTCCAGCTCTTTACTCTCTGAATTCAAATCCCACTGAGGTCAACTTTGCCTTTCATCCTTTTGAGGTCGATAAAATAAAGTACCAGTCAAATACTGGGGTCGATATAATAGACTGTTCTCTTTGCTCCAAATTTGTGGTCACATGCATTTGTCAAATTATTATTATTAAGGTAATAGTATGATGAATGAAGTGCAGTTCAATATTTAGTTCTATCTCTAAACATTCTCAATTCAAATCCTGCTGTGGTTTCCCCTCTTCACCCCCCCAGGTTTGATAAAAAAAAAAAAAAAATCAGTCTATTACAAGTTTGCAGCTCTGTGCCAAACTTAATACCTCCCCCCCGCCCCTTGTTATTATTCATATTTTTGTTGGTAAATGTTTTCTGTTTTACAATGGTTATAATTTGGCATAAAGTAATATATCATTCTATATTTCTTAATTATGATGACCACATTAATTACTGATGAGATTTGTTTTGTTTTTTTGTATTGAATCTCTGAGCTGAGCTTATAGGGAGGTGAGTTTCCAATCAAAAAGATATATATATTTCTATATAATATATATTTCTCAAAAATTACTAATGCCACTATTCTTGACTTTTTTGACCTCTTTGATAGTTAATCTTATCTATTGCGAGTTATTCTCAATCCAAATGCTTGGGTCAATAGATTAAATTTAGTCTTAGAAACTGGTCACCTTTTGATCATTACTGTGACCAAATAGTTAAGTATATCAGCTCCTTTTTAGAAAAGTGAGTGTTGAGGTCCGTGTGTGAAGTGAAAGAAATCAGACCTGATGTGATACATAACCCTCAACCAAATCCTTGCTTTTCAAAGTTCAATTTTTTTTTTTCTTTTTTTATGTTCAGTTGGATAAAGAAGGCACAGCACTTTCAATCAAAGAAGTTTTGGGAAAATACTAAGGGATAGAAATTGTTCCACTTTAAGTTTCTTTTTGTGGCTTTTCTTAATCCTGGATTTGTTATTAGAAAAATCCTTGCTGATTCCCTTAATGTGACAATGAGGTAGAATCCTCGTTCATTCACCTAATTTCTTACTCAAGAGTGAAACAGTGTTATTAACTCTCATGATAACTGAAATATTCAATTATCACATATGTAATAAACAGTGCCAACTGACTAACCCCACCAACCCCCTTTCCTAATTAATACCATCCAAAAGTGATGAGGGCTAAATAACCCTCGTTCCACGCCAACCCCCATGCTCCTGCTGACTTCCAAGAAAGAAGTGTAAGCCTCCTTTCTGCCGTCCCTGTTGTGAGGGGATTTTGTACCCTAAACACTGCAACATAATGAAACATTTTTCAATTATCCCCCCACCCCACCCCACCCCATCTTCAGCTGCCTGCAATGAGGAGCTGTGCCTCCCCATTTACAACTAGGTGATTCATTGATGATAGTTAGACTACACTAGAAATTTGTAGTAATGTGAGTGCGTGTGCACATACTCTACATATTTCAATATGAACATATATACATGCATGTCTGCATACATATATATAGATATAGATATATATATGCATAAATGTATGTATATTGGATACATGCTATTTAATCTATTATGTGTAGCTGACCAAAAACTTTATTTCCTTTTTGAGATTTTTTGCAAATATTTTAAACTCTTTCTTCTATTACTCTTTCTTCTTTGTTGTCTTCATCTTATTCCTCCTTGTCCTTCTTCCCCCACCCCACCCCACACTTGCTCTTCTGTCTGATACTCTCTCTTTTGTTTTGTCTTCTTCCTCTTTTGCTTCTTGGGGTTTTTTTTCCTTCATTTCTTTCACTTTTTCTTTTTTAAATTTTTAGTAAAGTGTTGTGGTAGATCTAAAAAAATGATGGCTAATCTGGAGATAAAAACAAACCCTTATGTTTATTGCAAACTTAAACCTTATATAACATTAGAAAAAAACGTTATTTTGTCTACAAACATGAAAGGCTGGTTGTATGGTGAGAGAATGGCTGGAGAAAGTGGCTGGGTTTGGAAAATCTAAAAATTATGAAGGCATTCTTTATAGACAATCCTAGGAAAAAAAACATAAGAATGGCATTATGTGAGACTGGAGATTAGAGAGAATTAATGGATTTTTTTTTTGTTTTAGTTGTTGTTGCTAATCAGGTGATGAGATGAAGGTAGGGATGAAAATAGGAACAGTAATTTGCAACTTAACCCTTTAGCATTCAAATTAATTTAGACAATGTAATGGTTAATTTTTTAAAATATGGATAAATAAGCATGTGTCTTGTAACTTCAAGATTTTGAAGATGTGATTGTTTATTTTTAGAATGACATTGTAGGGTAGGTGTGAGAGGTTGGATCTGACCAACTTCAACATAAAACAGGTAGAATATTTGGTCCGGATACGACTGGTTTAAATGCTAAAGGGTTAAGAGTAGTGTTCTTGTTGAATTGATGGAAAACTAGAAATAGTTGGAACAATGCTGCATTGCAGATCTATCCAACCCATGCCAATTGTGATATCACACTTTAAAGATCTGTCCAAACATCTTGCCACTTACGGTAAACTCAAACTTTCAAGATCTGTCCAACCCATGCCAATCGTGATGAAGTCATGTCTTATGATAACAATGATTATGAGAATAATCTCCATACCAGTTGCATTTCAATTGTTTCGTTGGTTTGCAATAGAAACATGCCAAATCTATTATTATAGCTATTGTCTATTTTGTTTGTTTATTATCATTATTATTGTTTTTTCTTTTGTTTTCATTGTTCTCTATAGTTTAATATATCTGAAAATAAATTGCTTTATTCTCTCAACTTGTCTCTTGAGTCGTCATTCATGCATGGAAGTAATTCATACAAATAAGGTTGGCTGTGAGGTTACAGTATCGTGAATACAGAGGAGACATTGAGATGAGATCAAACCATTTGTGGAAGAGGGGAGATCCAGGAAGATAAAGTAGTGGAGACTGACCTCAGGACTTTGAATAGCATAGACCCACCCACCTCAGTCAAACTGAGTCTGAAAGCATATTGTGTATGTGTATAATAATTTTTAAAAAAATATATATATATATAAAATGTTGGACAGACCAACAAAGGATCACATGGAAAAAAGAAAAATCGCATACAAGACATATCCATATATATATGCACAACTGACTCACCCACCCCAATGTCCTCCTAAATACATTCCCACCACCCACATACGTCTTCTCCTCCTCTCCCATTCACTGCCCCTCTTACAACCTACTTAACCACATGTCATCTCCCCATTCTTTCTTTCTTCCTCTCTCTACTGTATCATTATTTTGCTGTTATTCAACTCTCTCTCTCTACCCCCTTTTTCTGCACTGTCATCTCTCCTCTCCCTTACTTTATCAGCCTTCAACATTTGTTCTGCATAATATTCACCCTCCCACCCATTCCTTATATCTATCTACCCATCTCTTGCCTATACACTTTTGCAATGTTACCCACCTACACTTTCTCTTCAACTGTCCCCAATCACTTCTACTCACAGTGGCCCCTCAAGGTACAAGGTAACACACCTATCACCACTACTTTTATCTCTACAGCAATAAACTGGTTCTGGTCCCTTCTCTCTCACTTTTACTCCTCATCTCTTAGTATAAAGCTACCCCTCCCCTCTCTACTGTAGCCCCACTCAGCTGAAGGGTATTGTGGTTTTGTAGGTTGCATGGTGACCTTTCTAGTGCTGGTGCCATGGAAAAACAATCACCCAGTTCACTCTGTAATGTTGTTGTACATTAGGAAAGGCATCGAACAATAGAAACTGTGCTAAAGCAGACATGAGAGCATGATTCAGTCCTCTGACCAGTTGGATCCTCTCAAACTATCCAACCTATGCCACCATGGAAGACTGATGTTACATGATGATGATTAAAAGCATAATTACTGTAATTTGACAAACCAATGAAAGAATCTCTGTACAGTTATTAATATATATTTTATCTTAATGTGAAAGCAGTGTGGAAGGCATAAGATAGCCATTCAGAAACACACAAAGACTGTTAACTTCACTTAAACATATATTTGTAAGATGGTGTCAAAATTTTCATTGCTCAAAACTGCGACCTGTTCACTGACAAATTCTGCATCACATTCTGAATGGCTAAATTATGTCTTCCACACTGTAAATGCTTTAGTTTCAGCATGCAATCTCCGATCAAAACACTTGCTATGCAAATACAACTCATTAAATTTTAATGTTTCCATAAAAAGGACATCACCTATGAAGCCCACCAATTTAGGGTCTTGGAAACTGGAGAGAGAGAAGTCTATTGCCAAACTGGATTCAACTGAGTGGAATTCACTAAAAGCCAGGACCTGGTGGTGGTGATATCTCTTGCAATTGAGTAAATCTGCCATCCATACACAGGAATGGTCCCAGCAAAGGGATTCCACAGTTTGTTTACCAAATCTCACTCGCAAGTTCTCACTTCAATCAAGGCCATTGTAGAAGACCTATACCTGAGGTTATGGATGAATGCTCTTTCTGTTGCCAATCAATGGCTGGACATGTTTTTGTGGAAGACTGGAAATGACACTTGTACGACGGTGACACTTATTAACAACCATCACATGATGTCCACACACACACACACGTCTTTCAGTTTCCATCTATCAAATCTACTCACAATGCTTTGCTCAGCCTGGGGCTATAGAAGACACTTGCCAAAGGTGCCATGCGGTGGGACTGAACCTGAAACTGTGGTTGAGAAGTAAACTTCTTACCACCACACAGCCACGCTTATATCTTATCACTTAATGTACATTTTTCCATGCTTGCCTGGGTCAGACAGAATTTGTTGATAATTTTTCTGCATCCAGATGTTCATCCTGTTGCTAACCATCACCTGTTTCCAAGCAAGGTAATATTTCCCCATGAACAAACATGTTCTTCATAGAAGACTTGAAATGAACAAGCTTGCTTGTATAACAATCAAACTCATTTACAAACCATCACACAATGTCTAGACAAAGGTATGTGCACAAACACATACATTATATATACAATGGGGGGGTTCTTGGGCTTCTTTCAGTTTCCGTCTACCAAAACCACTCACAAGGCTTTGGTTGGTTCAGGGCTATTGTAGGAGACATTTGGCCTGATTTCGATTGCTAGAACAGTTTAAAATTTGAGCAACACACAATATTTCTGAATTAGTTTTCTGACTTCATTTTCTTCAATTGTTTTCAAAATTTCTAACACTTGGTTAAATGATGGTGCCAGAAAGAGAGAGGCACACGGAAGTGTGTACTTAGTCCAAAAGTACAACACATTGAACTTTGTTGTAAAAGAGGTATGTTTGGTGAACCACGAGAAGGAATAATTGCAGAAGTCGGTGATAAGAGTAACATAGTTATTAGACCAGCATCGTGATTTCTAAACCATTTTACCTCAATTGAATCTGGAAAACAAATGGTAAATGACAACCCTAAAACACAAAGTCTTCATTGAAATAATGTCAAGTTATTCAAAACCATCAATGTTTTCATATTCCAGGTGGCTGAGGAAAGCATTGCTATATGAAGGCAAGCAATTTTCATCAGAAAACATTCGAACAGGGCTTCTAAATGGATTAATTATGGATGTCGTTAGCCTAATTCCTGATTTCAGTTTCTTCAGAGACATAGCTGACCAGTCATGGCTGTACTGACAGTATTCAGTGAAATAAGCAGCGATGTTCTCTTTCTGAAAGATAAAATAAAAACAATTTCTATTGGAATCAGTAAAACAGATCGTCACTGTTGTCCTCATTTAATGTCCACTTTTCCATGCTTGAATGGATCAGATGGAATTTGTTGAGGTAGATTTTCTACAGCTGGATACCCTTCCTGTCACTAACACTCACCTGTTTCCAAGTGAGGTAATATTTCCCCATGGCTGGACATGTTTTCATGGAAAGTTGGAAATGAGGGACACCAATAATATGATGGTGACACTCGTCTTACACCTGTCATGCAATGTCAACACAAGGGGACACAAACACCCACACACATTATATATATAAATGATGATATAAAATGACGGGCTTCTTTCAGTTTCCATCTACCAAATTCATTCACAGCCATAGCAAAAAACACTTGCCCAAGGCGCCACACGGTGGGATTGAACCCCAAACTGTGTGGTTGGGAAGTAAACTTTTTAACGGATCAGTAATTAAAACTCCCGGTCGTTATGATTGTCTGTCTCATCTATGTCTACCAATCGCCTGCATGGTGCTACATAAAAGCACTACCGTCGAGAGTCCGGTGCTGGTGTCACCTTAAAAGCACCCAGCACACACTGTCATGTGGTTGGCGGTAGGAAGGGCATCCAGCCATAGAAATCTAGCCAAATCAGACTGGAACATGGTGTATCTCCCCCCCCCTCAACTTGCCAGCTCCAGTCAAACCGTCTAACCCAGGCTAGCTTGGAAAACAGACGTTAAAGGAGGATGATAATATAATCTATTTTATGCACAAGACAGCATGAATCAGAAAAGAAATACATTTAGACATTACAAAGCCTAGCTGTGGGTGAAATAAGAAAAATGTAAACACATTCTTTCTATGCTTTTGATGTGCAGAAAAAAGAGGGGAGTCTCCTGATGGACTGTTTCATTGAGAAGACATAGTTAGAATTAAAACCAAAAGATTTCTTTTCATAGAAATTCAAAGTCTGATTAACAAATGTCTAGTACCAAACTTACCTGCAACCGTTTAAGAGTATTAGTCCAAGATTTATAGGCACCAAGACCAGCATTAAAACCTACAAAAGAAATAAACAAAATTTAACATCTCTTTTTATCTTGTACATGTTTCAGGCATTAGACTGTGGCCATGCTGGGGCACTGCCTTGAAGAATTTTTAGCTGAATGAATTAACCCCAGGACTTATTTTTCAAAGCCTGCTACTTATTCTATTGGTCTCTTGGCGAACTGCAAAATTATAGGGATGTAAACACACCAACACTGGTTGTCAAGTGGTGGTAGGGGACAAACTTAGACACTCACATATATATATATATATATATATATATATATATATACACGATGAGCTTCTTTCAGGAGAGGGGGAAGGTGGGAAATAATCATACTTCACTACTTTTTGAAAATTTTGTTCTGCTTTTCATGAAACCAATCTGGAAGCCCCTGTGATTGCAGGAAACTGATATTTCAATCAATTATTCACCATCTCTAAAATATCAAGACACACTCACCTATTACAAAATGAGGGGCATCTCCTGAAAAATTATGCCAATGTCCTCGATGCAGCTGAAATGACATGTTGTCTACCAGCTTCCTCCAACCATTTGCTTTTCGTGAGACTTTTTTACCATATAGGTGGATTTCCAGCAAATAAGAAGGCAGCAGACATGTAAGTTCCTGAAAAGAAGAAAACAAAATCGAAATCAAGGAGATAGATTTTCAAATATTTGATGTTTTGTGTAATCTGTAAGTTTTTTTCAAGACTACAACTCTTTTATTATTTCTGTGGTTTCTGTCATTGGATTATGGTTATGCTGAGGTAATCCTTTCAAGGGTTACACTTAATCATATCGATGGCGGCTGCATCAAGTTCGAGTCCTGTTGCAAGAAGTGGCCGTATCAAGTTTGAGTCCTGTTGCAAGACAAGAAGCGACTGCATCATGTTCCTGTGCAAGAAGCACCAGCATCAAGTCTCTGGTGCAAGATGTGGCTGCATCGAGAGTCCTGTTGCAAGAAGCGCCTCATTGAGAGTCCAGTGCCGGTGTCACATAAAAAGAACACATGACAGTGCCATGTAAAAAGCACTAGCGCCAAGGGTTTGATGCTGGTGACACGTTAAAGCACCCAGCACACACTGTAAAGTGGTTGGCGTTAGGAAGAGCATCCAGCCAGAGAAACCAAGCCAAATCAAACTGGAACCTGGTACAGCCTCCAGCTTGCCAGCTCCAGTCAAACCGTCTAACCCATGCCAGCATGGAAAACAGATGTAAAAGGAAGATGATGAATGTCTAATATCATTTAAATTAAAATCTTGGTATTTAATTCATAATTTTATTCTTGAGGTTATTTCTTGTTGCAAACATTGAATTAAAGTGACACACCATACTTTAATGGATAATAGTATATAATAACCTATCCTGCTAGCACTAAGTGACTGATGAATTATCTTGTGGAGATTAAATAATACAGTTAAAGTAACAGAAACAAGTTTGTTCATTCACTTAACATCTGTTTTTCTATGCTAGCATGGGTTAGATGAGGATTTATTTGAGGCAAGAATTTTATTGCTTAATGCTCTTCCAGTTCCCAACCCCCACTTGTTTTTTGGGGTAAGGGATATTTATTTTCCACAGGTTTTTGAAAATTGGTTACAATGTCAACATCAGTACTCCTTTGTTCATATGATGACAAGTGAAATGTCAACATAGATGCACATTCTTACACACACACACACACAAATATACATATATATTGTTGACGTTGTAAGAATGTATAAACTTTCAAGAAAATATTAAATAATTATTTGTTGGAACTGAATCTTGAAGCACATAAATGTTATAAATAATAGCATTTAAATATTGGGGTTGAAAAACCTTTTTGGATAGAAAAGAATCGAAGGCTGCCCATGTCACAAACCCACATCTGTAGACATGACAGGCGTTCTGCCATTTGTGTCCCATATATATCATCATCATCCTTTAACATCCGTTTTCCATGCTGGCATAAATCTCTCTCTCTCTCATCTTTATTCTCCTCCTCCTCCTCCTCCCCCCTATCTCTCTGTGTGGTAATGTGGTTGGCGTTAGGAAGGGCATCCAGCCGTAGAAACCAAGCCAAATCAGACTGGAACATGGTGTAGCCACCCCCCGGCTTGCCAGCTCCGGTCAAACCATCCAACCCAAGCTAGCATGGAAAGCGGAAGTTAAAGGATGATGATGATCATGATACATACACACACTCATACACGTATGTTGTGATGGGCTTCCACACAGTTTCCATTTGGTTGTCCCAGCGCAACAGTAGAAGCTGCTTGCCCAAGGTGACACACACAAGAACTGAACCCCAAACCATGTGCCTATGAAGTAAATTTCTTAACTACACAGCTATTCCTGCACCAAATACCAAGTTGCCATGCTAAGAATCAAACCCAGGCTGCTTGAGTAAAAGTCATGGATCCTGTAAAAGTATCTAATTTGAGGGAAAAGGAATGGTAGCCCCCTCCCCACCCCTGCAGTCTAATCAGAAGAGTGGCCACCCAGCAAATAATAGATATGGAGTTCAAATTCCATGAGAGAGCCTGTTGCTGTTTTCTGTCTCAAATCAGAATTTATAATGTCTAATATTAAATATTAAAACAACCAAATCTGTTACCTTAAAATAATGAAACATATCAGCTTCTCTCTCAGCACCAATCACATGAATCACCAATTGTTTGGGAAGTTCTATGCCAAAATTTGGATCTACAGTTTGGAAAGAAAGGAGATATTTACTCCTAAACAACAAGGTTATGCTATCATCAATAGTAATAAGAACACAATAACTATGATATGATGACATCATAAATATGACACAACAAAGATGGGACATTGACAACAGTAATAGCAATACAACAAAGATAGGACATTGACAACAGTAATAGCAATACAACAAAGATAGGACATTGACAACAGTAATAGCAACACAACAAAGATAGGACATTGACAACAGTCATAGCAATACAACAAAGATAGGACATTGACAACAGTAATAGCAACACAACAAAGATAGGACATCTTCATCAACAGTAATAACAACCCAATAAAGGGTGATGGATGAGGGGACATTAGAAAGACAAACTATTAAAACAGGAGGGGTTTATACAGAAGTAAATTTGAGAATAGAGACAGGAAAACCAATAATATTTAACAACAACAATTGTTTATAATTTAGGCAGAAGGCCAGCTACTTTGAGAGGAGGAGGAGGGGATGGTTAGTCATTTACATTCTGAGTTCAAATTCTGACACGGGTAACTTTACCTTTTATCCTTCAGGGGCTGACAAAATAAAGTACCAAATCAAGTACTCAGGTCAATGTAATCAACTCACTTTCTTTCCTCAAAAATTGCTCACCTTTTGCCAAAATCAAAAACACACACACAAAAACAACAAAAGACAAAAACAAAATAAAATAAAAGTGAAACCACAAAAAGACTGTTCCTTACAATGTAGCTGAAGACATGAAGTTATGATGTAATAAAGGGTCAAAGGGTAAGTGAGGAGGATAGCAATGGGGCTGTTGAGGCTAAACGAACGCCATTTGTAGTAGGAAAACCAGTTGGCGATGTCCCCTATCTCTGTTTGTTGCCGGTGTTCTAGCTGTTTAAGTGCTGATGGACATCCCAGTTCTTGTTCTTCAACCAAAACAAATGGAAAATCAACTTCTGTAAGTTCACCTATAATAAATAAGAAAAGATCAATAAATGAAATTATTGGATGATTTAAAAAAAATATAAATACATCATCATCTTCATCATTTCAGTGTTCATTTTTCCATGCTTGCTTAGCTTGGGTGAAATTCATTGAGGTAGATTTTACTATGCTTGGACACCTTTCCTGTCACCAACCCTCACTTGTTTCCAAGCAAAGGAATATTTCTCCATGGCCAGACAGGTTTTCATGGAAATAAAAGGCATCACTTGTATGATAGTGAAATTCATTTACAACTATCACACAATGTCAAGACAAGGAAACAGACACACGCACACACACATACATATCATCATCATCATCATCATCATCATTTAACGTCCGTTTTCCATGCTAGCATGGGTGGGACGGTACCACAG